>JAQFJA010000003.1:14628417-14639792 GCA_029874485.1 Naso brachycentron
TCTTTACGTGTTGGTCAGTATCACCTCTGAAAATAAACATCAAAGTGTTATACACCATTGATCGTCCAGACATAAAATCTGCCCTGATTGACGCACAGGCAACATTCAAAGTGCCTCGCAGAGCTGAGAATCTCACAGTTTGAATACAATTTAGAGCTAGTCTGTAACTGTAAAAGTTACTTAATATTTTGTAAAACATACCTTAGCGTTACATTGATGCCACACTAGGTTTAGGAGGGTTTAAAGCTTTCATGATGCTGCAACAGCTTGAGTCAGTTGAGTCAGTGTTCTCTATACTTCATTCACTGAAGATCAACGAGGAAACTGTCAGGGGAAACACAAAGAATTCCCACTGTAAAGATTCATCAGCATATGTTTAATCCTCTCTGCTGCTCACTGTACATGTACGTCACAGTTCTCTGTCTCCTGCTTCTGCGAACACGACACACAGCAGCCATGCGTCACACATGATCTGTGCTGCCCTGCCCAGACAGATGGCACAACGGATATGCCTCAGCCAATGGCATTGTTCATTTGACATAATACCCAAACACTGGCATCCTCCCCAGTATCCCCTCCTGCCGTCACTTTATGATCAGATCACACGAGCCCCCTCCTCCATCCCCATGTGTTGTCTCCTGTGATGCGAGGAGATCAGTTCCTTCCATTGACTTAAGATCAGGGTTTTAAACAAGGGCTCGAGATTGGCAGCTCTCATTTTCTGCAGCACAGACACATCTGCTTTCTTGCTTGTTCAGATGTGCTTATATGATTTGCTGGTGGGGGATTGATGTTGCTTTTTGTTGTAATCCTTATCCACCATGTATGACACAAGACAATGTGAATGCTGTAAACATTATCAGCTATATCATCATTGAAAACACAGGAATTACACCTTTATTTAGGCTTTTCTTTTTCTCTTTAATGTTGCTTATAGCAGTGTATCATTTGTGTTATGTGCCCCGAGACAGCTGCTGCTTCCATGGGCAACACTGTTAAAAGACCAGGCGTTTTGTGCACATACAGCTTTTTCTAAAAAAAAAAAAAAAAAATATTAGCAATCTTATTCAGAAAAGCAAAAAAAATCTTATTCAGAAAAGCAAACATCCATCGCTTCCAACACAAACTAGTGTTTTTGAACCCTTTGCATAGCTTTCTTTCATTCTAAAGCATCAATGCTCTTTGCAACTTTTAACTCTGTAATCCTCTATCAAATAGCCCAGTAATCCTTGCTGCCTCTTACATGGCATAATGCATGATCATTTGGGCTGCTTCTCATATTCCCTCATTTCATTTCAGAGCATTAACAGCTTGCAGCGCTGAAAAGTTTTTTGTGTTTATGTGTGCGACAATTTTGACCTAAAATTTGAGTTTGGTCCCTCAAGAATCTTGTAAAAAGAAGCACATTACACATTTGTGCAGATGCATTTTTACAGTATGTAATAATCTGACTGCCTTTTGGAGGCGGTTTTTACTTCGTCAAATACACACAAAAATAATCCCCAGAGTCCGCTCTGCATCATCACGGCCATGTGCAGAGCGCCAGCTGAGGCTGCATGAAGTTCGATGCCAGTCACACACATCTTGTCCGTCCAAAGTAGATCAGGGCAGATGGACTTTTGGTTCTCAGCCAAGGATGCAATATTGCACAAAGATGAACAAGTTGGTCCTTGGATTAGTGAGTGTAATCTGCAAATTTCATGTTTTATGTAACTTTAAAAGAGTCTGTATGTTTGCTCATGATGTCTACACAAATACCCAGTGAGTGATTCAGTGTAACTTCATAATTGGTGGTGCTCACATTGATATTGAAGCTAAGGAGAGCAAAACGGGTTTGTATCAGGATAATATATTACATATTTGCAGAACATCTGGTGAGGTTTTACTAAAAGCAACTGCAAATGTCATGTTGTTGTGTAGGGCCTTCTTCAGACATCTCGTTATGTTCTATAATGTGCAAATTTCTTTTGTTATTCAGTGTTTGGATATAAAGCTTTGTTCATATTACTTTTGGTCTGTACAACAGCTTAACACATGCTGAAATATCTTTCCTCTGCTTTGTCACTAGTGAGGGACAATGATGATTTGACAAAATCTCCCTTAAGGCCATAAAGCTTCAGTTTTAGTCAGTATCATTTGGTTTGAGGATTTGGGAGCTGTGACCTCTTTGTCTTTCACCTGACGGCTGTGGTCAAGCAGCTTCTCTTCTGTCTCCAGAAGGGGGCAGTAGAGCATACATGCAGGCTCATTAAGAAGGTGTTGGTGTTAAGCTAATTGAGACAAAGTTGTGTTTCTGTGTGTCACAGGCCCTTCAAGGCTACAGTCTAATGATCTGAGTGGCCTGGACTCAGTACGTTCTAATCCTGTGCAGCTGCGGCTTGTTGTGACCAGAACTTGTATGCTGCTCCACTATTTTCATTTTATATTACTTAATAGTTTTCTTCAACATGTTACTTTAACAACTGTAGTCACTAGTTACTTTCCAGATTTCAAGATCTGGATTTTAGAAACAAAACATGATAGGTTTACAAAAGATGATGCAGTATTACAGATTAAACTACCTTGAAGTATAAAAAAACTGTTAAATCAGCTTCCCTTCCAACTAAAACATTGATGCATCAATAATCATATAATATATAGTCTAATAATATAACTCTGACAAAGGGCATTTACATGTTTTTCCTTGGAACAGAGTGCTTTCATAGTGTGGTTTGGAAACATTTAAATACTTCTTCCATCACTGTTGAAATTACAAATGATTTTCTTTTATTGGTAGTAAAATCCTGACATTTGTTTCACAAAAAAAGACACCAATTGAATCAGATAAACCACCACATACAGAGAAGTAAACAAACACAGTCCTTCGAATTAGAGAAAAACATACGTGACTGCTGCAGAACAGGACTCTAAACAGTGCTTTACACCTGCGCAGAAGGATTAAAGGTTGTCCTAACGTGATCACTTTGGTTCCCTTCCCTCGAGCTGATCTCTTTAGTCAGTTCAAGTGTCATTAAATCTCTTGTAAGGAGCTTGGTTGGATCCCAGAAAAACAACCTCCCTCGTTAAAATCTGAATGACTTCATTCTCGACACGAGATCTGGGTTGAGGAACTTTAAGCCACTAGTGTGTCAACAAATGGTTCAAAAGGTGGAATTTATCCGTCAGAAAATGACACAGTAACTTCAACCAGGAATAATCAATGAATGGTCGTGAATAAAAAAACAAGATCTGCATTTTTTTTTCCGTGTATAGAATATTACATCATTGGTACACGTAAAGTTAAGCTGTTAGTTGTTTCACAGCATTTAATGTTCCTGAACACACACACACACGTGCACACACACACAAACACACACACACACACACACACACTCCATCAACAACAGCAACAATCTGAGCTCAAGGTCCATTTAGCAGCTATTCTAAGCTTCTGATCATATCACATGGTCTTCATCATTATCAAATGAAGTCTGCAGACTTTTCTGAGATCCATTTTAAATACATGTTAAATTTTCCATTAGTAAATAGGTCAACTTGAAACGTAAAGTTCATTTAAATGAAAATTTGAACATCTACATTTTTAAAACAACATTATGTAACTTTGACCGTGACCCGCGACTTCAAAAAACGAATCTGAACAATGCACATTGGTATGTCACGCAAAACAGCAATTTTAGTAAAACCAGGTCGTATTTTACGGAGAAAATGTCCTCTGGTTTTCCCTCTGATTTCTTACGACTCAACTCTGTGATTCACAGAGTTTCATGAAACCAACATGTAGGCTGCCTGCTGACCGAAGCTGCAGCTGCAGCAGCGGATAATTGTTGGGGAAGCTCCTCTAAATAAAAGGCTGCAGACAGACGGAGCAGTCGTAGGACATCAGAGGGAAAAGCAGAGGACATTTGCTCCATAAAATTTGACCTGGTTTCACTAAAATTGCTGTTTTGTGCAACATATTATTGTATGTCATTTAGTTTTGTTTCTCGAGGCTACGGGTCACAGTCAAAGTTACAGTGTTTCTATAATGACAGCTGAGCAAACTGGATCTGGTGCATTAAAGCTCCGGGCTTCCACTAAATTGACCTTCAGCTGAGATTATTTTGTCAAGCACTAGTGATGCTTCATCATCCTCTTCTGCTCCAGTCTCAACTTGAGCTCTGAAACCAGCGCTTTGTTTACAGTGTCCTGTCTGGTCACCACAGGCTTCTTTTTAGGTTTGGGCGGCACTGTCGCAGAGACAGTGGGCACTGTCCACTGCCTCTCCCCTGGGATGTAGGGTGGTGGTGGGGGAGGCAGAGAAGGGGCACGGGGTGGAGGTGGCGGCGGGGGCCATTGTCTCACAACGTTGCTGACATTGTTGTTATAGTTGACATTCTCCACGGCGACCTCCGGCTCCTGCTCTTCCTCCTCCACTCTGAATTTCTCTGCGGGGGTTTCTCGTTTCTTGAAGGGGTTTTTGAAGGTCCAGGCCTGCTTCTGTTGTCTCCTCCTGACACGGCGGTTGGGCAGGATTCGGTTGGACTTTTTGTTGCGTAGGAATGTTGCAGTTGAGATGATGACCGTGACTACAACCAGGAGACCGATGCCACCAGCAAGCATGCCTAGGATTTGCAAAGGCTTGTTTCTACTCTGCATCAAAAATGATCCCAAAGGCCCCCCTTTGAGTTGGGTCTGTAAAAGAGCACAGGGAGAGTTCAGATCCATGGGACTGAAGTCATAGACTGTCACACAGAGATTAACCTCTAAATATGTTTCTGTGTAAGTGCTGTAGTACTGCGTGTATTTATCATTTGGCCGAAAATATACTGAATTGTGAGGTGCAAACGCAAATTGTATGCCTTTATACTGTTTTTTGATGTCTTGGGGATTAGACACACTAAAAATGATGATTATACTTTAAATTTTCTTTGTTCTGATGTTTTATATTTTCTCATGACAAGATCAGAGAGGTTTACTGAGGAAACCCAAAGCTGAGACCATCCAGCATCTGAGAATGAGTATATGAAGTCAGAGGAAAATGAAAAAACAGAACTGATTTGTTTATTATCATTGTGTTTGTGGTCTTATAATGTGTGCACTAAATCAAACACTGGAGGGGGGGACTTGTGCTCCTGTACTCTTTTACAGACCCAGCCTTGTTCTATGTTTTACTACAAAAATCCTTTGAAAAAAATAATTGCCCCAAATTCTTGGTACCGCAGAATAAAAACACCAAAACAATAGTTCTGCTGTGCTGATGATCTCAAGGCAAGCTTCATTTATGGCATAGGTCTCCGTGTAATCTTTCTGATCTTGCCCTGAGATTGTATGCGGGACTTTTTCACAGAGTTCCAGTACATGAGAGTCGAAATGAAGATTGTCAGTGAAATGGCGAAGGTGACAATGGTCAGACAAATCCCAAACACAGTCCCTGGACGTTTCCTTAGGCCCAGGAAGTACGAGAAAAATCTGGATTTGATCTGAAAACATGACAATTGCATTTTTGTGAGTTTTTTTTTTTTTAATGACCAAAAATTTTTAAGCGCCTAAAGCAAACAATTGATAGATTCTTCTGCAGATGCATCAGGTGTTTTAACATTTAATCTAGATGTATACTGACATGAGAGAAAGATTAAACACATGAATAGAACATTTGCTGTTTACATTTTAACTAAAAAATGCGACTTCTTCCATTCAAACATTAAATTCAGTCTTGCATTACAAATCTACAAATAATTATTTGGAATGTGGAAGGGAAAACTAGTCACACTATACTCAGTATACTCAGCAGGGCAACTTCATTCTTCATGATCTATACTGCAGTGTAGTAAACATTTTTTACACAACATTTTTAGTTAAAGATGGTTGTGCAAAATGTTTTTTCTTTTTAAAAAAATCTGCAACCTGCATGGATAGTAAATTTCTGTTTATTGAAATTCTATTGATGAAAATTTTGTCAAACTTATCAGGTGGTGCAGAGAAGAAGCATTAGGTTTTGTTGGACAACAATCAGAATTGCTACAATAAATGTTTTTAATCTTAATACTCATAATCTGTAGGTACAAATTGAATGAAACCAAAGAAGCATTTTTGTCAATCAATCTCTGATGAACTACTGGCTTTGACTTCACACTCTCTATTTTTAATGTATTTGTAGTGTGTCACTTTACAAAAAATAGGCAGAATTCATCACGACGTACTGTAATTGACATATTTCTACTTACAGCTTCAGTGATGTCGATCTTGATGACAGCGGTGGTGCTGAAGGACGGCTGGCCTCGGTCACGCGCCTGCACCACCAGTGACCAGGTGCAGTCTCTCTGCTTGGTGATGTTCTGAATGATGGCCATCGACTTGATGTAGGACTTGAGCATGATCTCCCCCGTGTCAGCGTTAATGTCAAAGATATTGTTGTCTGGCTCAGCTTTCATGATGGCATACTCGATTACATTGTTGGGTATTTCTGCATCATCGTCTACAGCCTATGGAGATGTAAACGCAGTTAATCAAAAACGTAATAGCACTTTATTTTAGTTAGAATAGTAAATCAGGAAAGAGCAAATACCTCTATTTTCACTGGGGCTCCAATCACCATAGTCGTTTCGAGGAAGTTGTCATTGAATGCAGGTGGGTGGTCATTCAGGTCCAACACGGTCACAAAGACCTCGGCCAGGCTGTACTTCCCCTCTGCGTCCTCTGCCTTCACATAGAAGTTATATTTGGATCTCACCTCCGCATCCAGACTTGCCCACGGCTGCGTGTAGATGATCCCAGATGTAGGCTGGATCAGGAACCTGGAGAAGGTTATGTGAAGAATACTAACTTAAGATTCAGCATATGAATGCACAGTCTTATAAATGTATATTGTTTATTATTGTTTATTTTCTGAGGTGATTAAGACTTTAGATGAAGTATCATATGGGCTACTGGCTACTAATGCAAATTGATAAGCACAATAATAATAACCTCTGTTGTTAGAGGTCTCATTATCAGAAAAATTAAAACAAAAGACAGTTTGATGAGCAACCATTGCAGATTAAAATCTAAGAGAAAAGTTCATAGGGGTGGTTAATGTATTAGTGATTTATTCACATTACCTTTACTGGTGTTACTGCTGAAGTTAGCACACTGTTAGTTAAAATAAGGTGTAGATTTATTTGGGTTTAAACAAGGTTGGAGGCATTTGGGATTATGTGAGTATGTAAATCAACAAAAATATAACAAAGTTTGAATCCTTTTTAGATATTTTAATGAAATGGATCAAGTCTTTAGGAACGACAAGATATTTTTCAGCATCCGAAATCAAAGCAATAGAAATACACTCGTTCACATGAGTAAATCTACAACTAGGGGGTGATTAGCTTAGCTTAGCATGAAGACTGGATGCAGAGAAAAACATACCTGACTAACTTCATAGTACAAAAATGACTTACAAGCACAGCTAAAGCAAAATACCATTTTGTATTTTGTCTCTTTAACCTGTACAAACCTGCACATACGTAAACACAAATGTAAAACGGACAATTTGTGGGTTTTATTGAGAGTTTTGTGCTGGCAAACATTAGCTTGCACAGTGGCATGCTACAGTCTTTTCAGTGGTTGTGGTTATGAGAAATATAGGAATGCTTCACAGCATTTCTGACAGATGGACAAACTGCTGGTCCTCAAATGTAAAAGTAAGGAAAAGTACTCCTAAAAGAGCAAACTGTCATTTACCAACAATGCTAAGCAAAGCTAATCACTGTATTGTTTTCGCTCTATACTTAGACGACGCTCTCAGAACTTTTTTAACTGGAAGAAAACGAAAAAAAAGCAATTTTATTTTTTAAGTTTAAAAAATCACCTGAAATCAAAGCAATTGAGATACACTCGTTCACATGAGTAAATCTACAACTAAGTGAGTAGCTTAGCTTAGCATAAAGACTGGATGCAGAGGAAAACATGCCTAGCTACCACAACAAAAAATGACCTACTACAAGGACAGCTGCGCAAAATGCCATGTTGTTGGCCTATTTTGTCTCATTAAACTGTACATAAACACAAATGTAAGAGTGACAGTTTGTGGGTTTAATTGAGACATTAGCTTGCAGTCTTTTCAGTGGTTGTGGTTGCCAGAAATATGGAAACACTTCACAGCATTTCTGACAGATTGACAAATTGTTGTCCCTCAAAAGTAAAAGTAAGTAAAAGTCCTCCTAAATAAGCAAACTGTCATTTACCAACAATGCTAAGCTAGGCTAATCACTTTGTGGCTTTAGCTATACTTGTACTTATTAGCTATACTTAGCAAACACTCTCACAGACATGAGAATGTCCATCGTCTTATCCAATGATAAAAAATAACAATAATGTGCATCTCTGGACTATTCCTTGAAAGTCACTTTACTGTCACGTTCCATTTAACAAGATTCATTAAGGATTGAACTGTTAACACACAGCACCAGAGTAGAATCATATAGCTTCACTGACTGACTTGCTTGGTTAACCCTACAGTGACTTTGTCACTATGCAAGGTAGTCAGAAGCAGAGAGCAGTCTATTTTCTCCTCCAATCCCATTAGAGGATTAAAAAAGACAGAGGGCGAGCAGACAAAGATCAGGACTGCATGATTCCACGTATGCTGAAGTGCTGAAGAGATACCGTAAACTAATTGTCAGGTCACAAATTTAGGATTTTTGCAGACACAGAATCAACAAATGTGACCATATATGGCTTCATAACAAATTTGCAGTTCAAAGACACATTTTGCAGTAATCTGTGATGACAGTTTTTAAATGGCTTGGCCCAGACAAGTATGCACTAAGATAAAAGTGTTCTAAATCTCCCTCCTCTGCGCATTTTGGAAATCCCTGGATTGTCATGTGACATCGCATATCTTCTCTAATTCGTCTCCACGGAGTTCAAAATCTGGCCCCTAATAGTTTCTACCTACAATTTATTGCACAAAGCGAGCGGTTTATTGAGGAAAGATGTCCTCACCGACATATATGTATGTATGTTTAAGTTGGCAGAACACATTGCAGGTTCATGTTTGCTTTGCTTTACTGCTCTAAATGTGTCTAAATCCACGTCTTTTGGTCCACTAATACATGTAGATAGAAATGTGGAAAACAATTTTTCATGAAGGTACAGTGTTGACAGCCACAGTGTTGAAATGTGTTAGACAGTAACACATGAAGGTGATCTTATTGACCCTAAACTGCAGTGATGTGACAAGAAAAGACAATTTATGTTTAGACTGTTTGTCCTAATCACTGTCAGACAGCAGTCAGGCTTTTTTCTCAGAGGCTAGACTTCTACTGAAATCTAATAAAAATCGAGTTCAGAGAAAATACCAGCAAATCCTCTGAGGGACTACAGTGCTTAGGTGCAATAAGCAGAACCAGGTCTAATATGAAAAACAAGCCTGTTGTCATATTTCTGTGCAGGCTCCGACAGATGTGGTTTTACTGTAGGTAGTTTTCATATGCAGCAATAGAGTGAGGGACAAAAAATGCCACATTCAGCCTCAGGTTCATTTTCTGTCATTTGATAAAACTATTTTCTTTGAGATAAATGTGACTTTGATGTTTTTATGAACAGTTTTTTTTTCTACTGCTGACAAATATTCAGAGTTTTAACTGCTCATAATGTTGTTTATTAAACTTTTTTTGTGTGTTCATTCTCATTTGTTGGAACATCACCACCGGAATTTTATAACCACACAGAGACCAATGAAACAATGTGGGGGATGCAACAAAATATCAGTCTGGCTGTTTGAAAATATTGTTTGGGTTTCAGTCTGTAATGGTTTCATTTTCCTGTGCAAGATTAAAAAAAAAATGTTACCAACGCAGATACACATTTCAAATTAAATATGACGTATTATGACAGCAAGACTGTTCTAGAAATGTGGATTGTTTTTAATTGTTTTTTTAATATATCATTAACGACAAAATGTACATTGTTGATACATTTTCATGGAACTAAGCTTCAAGAGCTATCCACATTTCTTCTCTACTGAATTCGCGTTACATGGATATTGTGTTCAGTGATGGACTTTTATTGTGAAAATTGCTTCAAGATGGTGGCGACGGGAAGGTAAGACGCTGCCTACACAAACATACGTTTTACTAAACTCTGTGTGCACCAACAATGTTTTCTACCCTGGTTTCTATGTGTAGAGACCCTGATAATACTTTGTAGGAAGTGTCATGTGATGTTGAACCTTCTAAGTGTTTTAAAATAGCGTTTTGTATGTGTTACTCCAAGTGCCCCATGCTCCACCATAGAAAGCCACCGGGCTAGAAAACTACAAAAATGGCCAACCTCGGTCAAGCTGCGACAAACGTAATTTTATCTTTGCCCTAACGTTGGACTAATGTCCATGAAGAGAAAAAGCCTACAATGTAAATCCGCGCGTGTATCACTTTAAGTCACATTCTTATACTCACAAGTCAGCTCCTGATCCATAGATAGAATACTTCACGTCACCCCAAGGTCCTGAGTCTGGGTCTACAGCCTTTAAACAAACGGAAAATAAATATTATGAGTTTGGCTGTAGCAATTGCATAAATAAGAAAGAAGTTCCTCTTTAGGAGTTTTAGTGCAACAGTGGCTCAGTGACTTAAAGCATATTCCCCATTTCCTGGCATTATTCTGGGTTCAGGTCTTTACTTTCCGCCTCATATGTCTGACAAACCTCAAAACATGTGCTGGATCTGTTTTGATCTCTTATTTGCCACTATGGGCTCAGTAAACTGAATGAATCTGTGCCGGAATGGAACATGATGTTACAGGGGTCAGGCTATAAAAAGACTGGGATTGGGTCATAGGAACATCATCATCATCATCATCATCATCACGGGCGTCAGCTAATCTGTCTGTCTGTCGCTGCAGGGATGCCTGTTCGCCGTCTCCGTGTGTCCAAGGTCACTTGTTGGCTGTTCTTTTATCTGATTGAAATTGCCTGGGATCAAGGAAATGAGCCTCTGTGGTGTTCACGCAAGGGCAGGATTTAGCAGCGAGCCTCCCTGTTGCTTTGAGCCTCTGTGGGGCTGATGTGAACTGACAGGAGCGACAATGACATAATCCAAAAAAAAACCCCTACTGTCTGTTTATGTATCTATGTATCTATGTATCTATCTATCTATCTATCTATCTACCTATCTATCTATCTACCTATCTATCTATGTATCTATCTATCTATCTACAATCCATCCATCCATCCATCCATGTTTGTGTTATTTCTGCCCATATTTTTGAGCTGCAGCTCCATGTGCTACTAAGCATTAAGAGAAAAAAATCTGGGAATTTGGTGTTACGCAACAAAATGAAAGTGATAGCCATCTGGCAGCATACATAGATAGATAGGTAGATAGATAGATAGGTAGATAGATAGATAGGTAGATAGATAG
>JAQFJA010000003.1:14639892-14653555 GCA_029874485.1 Naso brachycentron
TGATAGCCATCTGGCAGCATACCTCGCCTAGCTTTTATCTACATGTTTTCACATGTTATCCCAACCCCCCACCGTCCAAAAAGTCTACATTTAGGGAATTACAGTAATGGCCCTCTTGGGCATTTTGTACAAATCAGCATTCCTCTTTAGCTCAGAGTGACGTACGTCGGTGATGGCCTGTATTTTTAGACAGGATGAAGAGTGGCTCACCGTGACGGACACTACATTGGAGCCACCGGGCGAGTTTTCTGGAATCCTGGCGATGTAGTAATCTGAGGAGAATTTGGGCGCGTTGTCATTGGTGTCCAAGAGGTGAATGACGATGTCTGCTGTGGCGCTGAATCTCTCAGGCGTGTCGATCTCAACAGCAAGCAGCTGAAGAATCAATGAAAAAGAGAAACTTGCAACTCATGTTGGTGCAACTCACAGAGAAATGTGTGCAAATACAATATTTTAATCCTACTTACAGTTTTTTCTCAATCATTTTGGCTCATTTTTCAAAACAGTCTTAACATTCTCTGAACTGTTAGTGCAATTGTCACAACAGTTTAATGGTTCATCAAAACTCTATTGCATGTTTGCAAAAAGTAGTAACTCATCCAAAACATTTCATATACACTTCAAAACCTGTGTTTTGTGTCAGTGTATTGGCCAGTGCCACCAGAATGAAAAGTTGTTTTGTTCTCGTTTGAGCCATACTGGCCAAAATATATAGATGCTTTTTCACCATGATAGTCACAAATTATAATTATTGCCACAAAATTACATCCTTATGAAAAAGCAAAATGAAAAACAAACAAACAAACAACAACATCCCAGTGGTAGTTTAGTTTAAAAAAAGAAATAATTATACCTCTTCACAGTAGACTATATACAGTAACACTGTACGCATAATTTCTCATCCTCATAGACCAGAATTTTCATCAAATTGTCCTACTCCTTTGCTCGCGTGTACCAAAACAATGCAGTCTGCTTAATTAAATGAGAAATTCCAAACTGTTGTGAACAACAATTTAATTGTTCAGAAATTTGAGCTAAATGTTTTGAAAATGCTTTTGTTGTTGGAGAATTGAGCCACATCAAAAGAGTAAAACTGTAAATCTACTGTAGTGCAAACTGTGTTAACCTTGTATGTGAGAAACTGGTGTTTTTCATAGTCCATGGCAGCAGAGTCCTCGACTAAGATTGTGACTTGGGCTTCATTGAGCACAGTCTGAGGGACGACTCGCAGCATCCGCCCTGGTCCGATCAGCCTCAAGTTGAATTTAGCATTCGCGCCCTGCAGCAGCACAACACACATCATCACATTATTCAGTGTCTCATTAGTAAAAATGACAGCTGTGATGTAATACAGACCTATTTATAGTCATCTTTATTCCTTACAAACAAGCAGACATACCATATAATCCTTGTATATATTCCATTCAATTCATATAAAAGCTTCGTATCCGTTCATGATTACAGTAATGTATGAGAAATTGATAGGAAATCAGTAGCAGCAGGAATGTTCCTGGTGAGACACAATATCACTGCACAGAGAGAGCGTGAACTGATGGTGTAACAGTATTATCACAGAATACATTTGGTGAACGTCAGCCATTTGGACGAGGAGGAGCTGGAAACACATGGAGACTTGCATAAGCTGACAAATGGCATAGTTAGGGAGTACCTTTTAATTTGTGGTGGCTTACGTTCAAATTTATATAATTTAGAAAAGGATTGTCTGTAATAACAGAGGGCTTAAAGTCATTTCAGAGACAGAGAGACAGACACATGCCTGAGCACAATAGTGTGGCACAATGTTGATTAAATTAGTTTCTTGTTAGATAACAATGTAATTTTCTCAGAAAATGAGTGTTATTACATAATAACACTGACTGCTCCTGTCTCCTGATTGACTGAAGCAGATTTTAATGGCATTAATACTGTATCAGAGCACAAAGATGATACCTGTAAAACATCACTGAGAGAAGCAACTGATTGTTTTAATAATCACAGACAATTATGGAGGACAATAATATTCTCCCCACCTGATCTGAGTCATTGACAGTGATTTTCAGCCCGCGGAGGATCTCTCCCTCCGGTGGATGCTCATACATCGTCAGCTCAAACATGCTTTGTGGGCCGCTCTCTCCGTAGAAAGTAGGTGGGTTGTTGTTCAGGTCAACAACACGGATCACCACCAAGGTCAAACTGTAGTCCATGAGTTTGCCTTCAGGATTTACTTCTGATGCCTGGACACAAAGGTCAGCCCACATTTAGCACTAAGCACGTGGGATATTTTGTCTGCGTACTTGTTCTTGAATTTTAGTCCAGAAAAGTTCGAGCATTTGCTGTGATTTCATTTGCTAGGTGATCTAATGTGAAATTTCTCTTGTTTTCTTTACAGATTGTTTGATTAAATGTTTATTCCCCTTTTGGATAAACTACAACAGCGACTGCAACCTGTAATATTCAGATTATTTTTTTAAATCTTACATACAGATGGATATAAACAAGGAGTAAAAATAGCAAGAAAGATGCTAAAGCTTTTAAAGCAATTTTGTCACAAGATTCAACACATGGCGTAAAGTCTAGTTGTCAGTGTGTTCAACAAATATTAAATTGACTCACCAAAGTTACATGCCTCTGTGACAATGGGGAGGTGTTTGAAATTTTCCTCCCCATTCACTTGAATTGCGCTTACAAATACTGAAATAAATGATTAATATTATTCAGCAAGCCTTTTGAATACCATGTGTTTCTTATATATATTTTTTCTTGGAATGGCCATGTTTTGTTTTTTTTTTTTCGAAAAAGTGTTTGCATTAGCTTGTGCACATCGATCTCAAAGACTTCTGTCTGAAAGACCGGATCTACTTTTGTTTAAATAATGATAATTACACAAAAACTAAGCACGCAAATAACGAACAGAGCCAGACCAACTTATTTAATGTAATATTATCATGGTGTGTTTGAAACTTTCAGTTTTAAGCGCATTATATTTTAGATTGTAGCTTTTAAATCTAGGTGAATGGGGAAGAAAATTTCAAACATCTCCTCTTCGTCACAGAGGCATGTAACCTTGGTAAGTCAATTTTAATATTTGTTGAACACACTGACAGCCAAACTTTACACCATATATTGAATCTTGTGACAAAATCACTTTAAGCCTTCTCTCTCTTTTAAACAGAGGAATGCAGCTGTGCATGGTGAAGAAGTGTGACCTGTTACAGTGATGCTCTTATTTACAGTAACACAGAATGGATAAATAAAGAGCAACTCACCCTGACTTTAATGTTGAAGATTTCTCTCTTCAGATAAATGGGGAGAGTCAGCAGAGTGATACAGCCGCTTGTTTTGTTGATGTGAAAAACACCATCGTCACCTGGTGAGGCAACAGACCTCTGAGCATGTTTGCTTTATTTCAAAAATCATTTTCATTTTCGTTGAGAAAAATGCTCACCGTCATCAAAGGAGTAACGGATCGCGTTTGGGTTTCCCACATCACCATCTTTGGCTTGAACGGTGAAGATTTCAGATCCCTGGGGGAAAAATTCAAACAGTTTTAGTTATGCAAGACTGATGATTAGTTATGAAAGCTGAAGAACCAGAATATATGAATGACCTGCTATAGATGTAAAATGTAAGTATTCATTTTTTTATGTACCTGATGCTCAATTTATTTAAATGCCATATTTTTGCTCAGTATTGTATTGCAACACATTGTCCAAACACTGATGGGTTTGAGGTTAGGATTTTCCAAAACTTTAACAAGAACAAAGTTGGAATTTATCTGAGTCAAAGACAGGTGCATGAGAGTCAAAACACACCACAAGAATCAATTCAGCATCTGAACTCCACTGAGTCTGCAAAGGTTCATTGAAATGTCAGTGTCCTAATTATTCCCCTCTGGATGAAAGTGAGAACGTGTAATCTCTCTCCTGTGATGTGATACTGCGGTGACATTTTGTGACTGAGGAGATAATGTGGCTTTTAACCTGCTGTGAGAAAATCTGCAGACAACAGCATGGCCATTACTAGAAATGCCAGCAATTAAAGTTGCGTGGTATGAGTAAATGCTGCCTTAGATTTTGGACAGCTTTGTTGGTTATTATTTATGCTGTAAGCAGAAACAAACTGCATTCAGTATGTTTGGTTCTCATGTCTTTCTATGCTGTAAAAATTCAGTAATGAGTCATTGTAAATATTTTGTAAAAACAAAAGAAACAGAATCTACTTGCCAGCGTGGTTAATTGTGGCGTACATAGTTTCTAAACAAACTGTCATGTCTACGGAAAGTATATTGTAAAGCAAAATGTTACTGATGGATGTTTTCATACTCACTGGCACGGAGATTTCATAAACGTAGCCAAAATATGGCGTTCCAATAAAAATCGGTGAAGTGTCCTGTGCATCGATCACATTGATGGTCAGAGTAGCAGATGATGACATGAACTGCTCCTTGCCATTAAAATTACCACCACCATCCTGGAACAAAAGTAACACAGAGTTTTAAAGGAGCAGTTTGGTTTTTAGCAAATTAACCCCTATCATAGGGATATTTATAATCATATATAGTGGTCAATAAAGACATTATGATGAACGGGGCAGTCTTGGGAACTCGAGCTCATTGCTGACGTCACTGCAAGCATCCGCAATGGGCACTGAAACGATCCTTCAAAAAACACATTAAACACTTATTTTCGAAGATGAGAAACTTACAGAGTGGTCAGAGGTGTCCACTGATGTTCAGACACAATAATTGTCATTTTGTATATTACGTCATTTTATTGTTTGCTTGTTTTATTTATCATTTTATAGAGTCCACTGAGTTGTATAGGCATTGCCTAGAGGTTTAGGTATTTATCTGCTGTCAGAAACTGGAAATTGAATTGTTGTCGTTTTGTATCAGAACATCAACGTTTTGTGAAGGACTGTCTCAGTGCCCATGCCAATCCGTTGGGGAAGTTAGCGATGATGTCAGCAATGAGTTCTCAACTGTGCCGTTCTTCATAATGTTGATCATTGTATATGATCGTATATAACCTTGTGATAGGGCTTGATTTCCTAAAAAATAAACTTCTCCTTTTATCTTCAAACGTAAAAATAGACATCATGTCCAAACGTGTAGGGTAAACTTGCTAAATTATTTTCTGTGTGGTTGTGTATGTGTTTTATATTGTTTCTAAAGCGGTATTACTAAATAGTTAAGTGTGAGTTGATTATGAAAATATAGTGGAAACATGAAAAGAAAGATCTTACTGTCTGATCTTACTAGCGGTCAAAAAGTCCTCAGGATGCCATTAATTTGAAAGTGAAACTAAACTATTGCACAACAGAAACATTGATGGGTTCTGATCCACCCATACCTTTGCAATAACTGTCACAAAGTGTGTCTTTGTTTTCTCATAGTCCAACATTTCCCCAGATTTGATGCGAAGTACACCGCTATGTCTGTCAATGGCAAATAAAGTGGACTGAGGATTCTGTAACAGAGAGCAGGACAAAAGCAGGATTTTAATGCTCACACGGAGACACATATAAGGTCACATTTAGTAAAAGCCTGCTGCTGAAACACCCTAAACCCCCATATACAGCCCCTCACGTGAGATATCATGAAAAATGGTCATATGGCTGCATAAAAACACTCAGCAGACACTTGAATTAGGCCACATTTTGCATAAAGTCCATCTCTTTGTCCATCTGGATGTAAAGAGCCCATATGCTGAAGGGCAGGGCAGGCAGGTGAAAGCCGCTGCGTCCCAGATGTGCACAGCCTCGCTCGTCACTGTCACTCCAGGCCAGCTGTTCTTTAGCCCTTATAGTCCAAAGGGCAAACTAACATTTCCTGCCACCCTCTGCCAAAGCAGCCCTCTAAGCCTCCAATACCTGACACAAATGTAATTGTGATTTAATCCCTATTCTCATAACTACAACAGCATATTCAAGCACAAATACACACATAAGCATTGGAGAATCTGACTGATGCTGTTCTTGTTATCGTTAATATTTGTGTTATTTATTAGGGTGCGACTGCTTTATTGGTTTGCTGATATCATTGGTGGATATCTCAGATAAATCTGTTTTTTAAGGCCTGAAAAAATGCCTGGACTGGTGATTAAAAATGGTTTGGTTACATAGTTTGTCCAGCAGAGGGCGGTCCATTATTCAATAATTAATAAATGAAATGTCTACTACTCAGAGCACTGATGTTTGGATGTTTGCCTCCATTATATATTTTTACAAATATTTGATAAACACATTCAGTCAATATTATGGGCCAATATATTGAGAATCAGGATTTTCTTGCTCACTAATATCGACATCAGCCCCATAAATTCTGTACAGGTCAGGTTTCATTTAAAGAAATGTTTTTTTTCTGTGCTTAGCTTTATTTCTGCAATGTGTCTAGCTATCACAGATGTCAGGGTGGAGTGTGAGTGAGCACTGCCAAATGATACCTGAAGGTAGTAGGTGACTGAGCCGCCTGAGCCTGTGTCTCTGTCCACTGCCTCAGCTTTGTAGATGCTGCTGCCAGACTCAGTTGTCTAAAATTGGCAACACGGAAAACATACAGGTTACAACACAGAGTTTAAAGGTTGATAAAACACAAGAAATGTATTGTGCTGTTCATTTCATGTGGAGAGACTGACTCTTATAAAATCCAAGGTTCATAAAGTGGACACTTATGGCTGAACTTACTTCAAGTATGTTGATGATTGCTGGCATGTTTTGAAATTCAGGTTTTTCATCGTTTGCATCCATTACAAATATTGTGACTCTTTCCACAGTCTAAGAAGAAGAAGAGGAAGGAGAGGAAGAAAGAAAGGAGGAAGAGAAACATATGTAACATATGTTTAAGTTTAGTTTGATCTTTTATAAATGCGACATTAAGAGGTGCAATCACACATTGAACTAGCTGTTGATACCTTGCTTCGTCCATCTGTGATGCTGACAAGAACGTCAATAGAATCTTGTTTCTGAGCAGAGATGGGAAATAAAGTTCATATGAAGTCTTACATAATTATGCAATTAAAGCCCAATTTTCAATTTTTCCACCCTAATGTCTTCTGAGGCCTTACCTCCCTGTCTAACTGTTCCACCAATGTGATATTTCCAGAAACGGGGTCGACCCTGAAGTATTCTTTGGACCCCGGATCAAAGGAGAGGCCATACCTCACCTCTTGGCCTTCAGGGTCTGTACCATTGAGACTATAGATCTGTGTACCTGAAGGAAAATGCCATAATTCAGACATAAAAACTCAGCTGTTGACTGCTTCAGACATATTTTGAAGAGTTTCAAATTCTACATTTAAGAATAAAAGATTGGTTCTTAAAGCAAAATTAGCCAGCCTCCAACCAGCAGTCGAGGAGGGTGGTCAGGCTATATTTTGGCAAAACTGCAGTGGAACAAACCAGAATGAGACACATCGGGCAGTAGAATAACAAGCACACTGATGGATGGAGGCTGTAGAGGAACAGCTGCACTTCATTCGCAGCCAGCAAACTGTCCCTCACTCCAACAGGTGGCAGCGGCAGATGAGCATGTTAGTGTGAGTACGAACACGCCACACAACATCTGTTCATCTATCAAAGACTATTTAACATCATGGACTCTCACACAGAGGCAACCAAAACATTTCATTTTGTTGATTGGTTGCTCCACCGGCATATTAGCCAAACACACTAAATGTCCTTTATGTCAGAGGATGTTCTCACCGACAGCCGTGTCCTCTGAGAGACTGAACAATGCCAGGTTCCCATTTTGACTGTAGGGTCCATTGTCGTAGAAATAGGGTGCAAAGTCTGCTTGTCCTGAAGAGAAAGACATAAAACCACCACTGGATGCTTAAAAATGTGTGTAATTCAACCTAATGCGAGATTTAACCTAAATAACAAACTAGGATAATCATTCTGTTGCAAATTTAGTTCATAAGTTGTAAAACAAACCCGTTATTAGTTTAGTAGATTTAAGGGTTTTGCTGCAGCAATCCTACTTGGTCTGGTGAGACCAGTTAGCTTATGGTGGCTGATGTTTGCTAATGTTAGCAAACTTAAGATAGCCTAGATATTGCTGAATGGTCTGTTACATGAAGGTGTGCTATTGTTGCAACATTTTTTTAAATTTTCCAATAAAATACAATTGTGACTGGTGGCCACAATACTCACTTTTTGTCAAAGAATGACATAAACCATGTTACAGCACCTACGCCCCCTGCTTTCTGAGTAACACTGACTGGGATTATAGGTGAGTTACGTCAACCTGCTAAGAAAGGATCCTGTCCTAAAGATAGACCAGAGATCTCTGGTGTTTTTTTTTTTTTAAATACATTTGAATACTTATTCCAAACTACATTAATTTAACATTACCTTTGAAACCAATTAATAAATTTAAAAAAACAAAACAAAACAAAACAAAAAAACAATCAGTATGGAAGTCAAACTGATGTGTTTTTAAGTGAAACTAGTCAGGTTTAGCAAGAAAATGAATGAATGATTGATTTATTCCAACTATAAACTGAGAAAATCATCAACCCAGAGGCTCTGAAATGATTCCAAACAGTATTCACAGTCTAATCCCAGCAAACACTTCAACTGTAAGCAGAGAATTAAAAAGTGAAACTTACCAAAGCAGACTTGAACAAAAACAAAAACCAGCGGCAAATGTGAAATCTTTACATTCTTCATCCTAAAGAATGCAGTCATGGAACGGCACCATGAACACGGCTTCGCTGAGAGTCCTGCACATGAGAAGCAGCTCTCAAGGTGTTTGTGGGCAACTGATGGAGTCTAAAGGCAGATGCTCACATGCTAATCCAATGACACTTCTTAAGAGTCACTCTGGACTGCTTCGCTCCAACTGGACTCCTTCAGCTGCCAATCCACAGGTGATCAATGTGTCTGCAGAGCTGACGAAACAAGGAAGTAACTTTGCAGATGATGGGCATGTATATATTACAGTTTTTGCACAGTATTAGTATGTGATGTAGATCAGCAGCAGCAACAGCAAATTATAATATTTAATAATTATAATAATAAATAAACACATTAAATTAAAAAAAAAACTTAAAAAAAAACTTTTATTTTAATTATTTTTAGGATTTAATACCTTAAAGTTTAATTCAAAGACTGTTTTTAATTATCACAATCTCAGCTTTCATTTCAATTGTTTTAATCAAATGTTATGTGATATTACTAACAGCAGTGTTGGGTAGTAACTACATAATTTAATTACAACATAAATGTAACTGTAATCCATTACAGTTACTTATGAAAATGTTAATGATTGCAAAGGGGATTACATCTACATGTTACATTTGCATGTTTTGATGTGCACAGTGTCTTCTTTTGTTATTTCCAGTCAAGGCCGTTTGATAGAGTTTGATGCTGTTCAGATGCTTTTGATTGGTTCTCTTGTTGAATTTGCAGCCACCCACATCTGCCAATTAAATCAATCCACATTTCCCCTCAAAGCTAAACAACCTGTCTGAGAGTTGCCATCATGTCTACAGATAAGTGCTGAAAATTTAAAAAATAATCAGAAATCAGAAAAGGCCTCAAACATATGCAATGCAAAATATGTTTACCAGCTGATCAAATGCTACTGACGTCAAGTTTCCATGTCAAACCTGAAGAAACATCTGCAGGTATGTGGCCTAATCCATGTTAAGTCTTACTGTAAGGTTTGTACTGCCTGGTTTAAACATTGAGAAATGCATAACAATTGAAAACATTTGTCATAAATTTAGAAAAGTAATCAAAAGTAATCAAATGTAATAAGTTACATTACTTAGATCCAGTAATTGAAATAGTTGCATAACTTATGACATTTTAGTAATCTGTAACCTATTACATTTTCAAAGTAGTTTATGAAAGAGGATTCTCTATTAAATTATAACTTCTGTGCTCTAACCTTTAATTCTGACTCCTTTCTTTTCACATAAAATTCTGTGACCAAGTCTTCTGAGGACAATGTAGAAAGCTTTAAACGCTAAAAATCTATAATCTAATGCTGGTCAATGATTTACATAAATTATCTGTAGGCTACATGCACCATCTGTTGTGCACTCCACAACCATGTGTTGCATTAGAAACTCTCCTATTTACTCAATAAATAGGATAATCATGAAACAGAGGATGACATAGATGAAGTCAGAGAATGATCTGATGAGATTATGGTTCCAGTTTGAATGTCTTGGTTGAAATCTTTGAGAATGTGTGGACTGATGTCATGACAGCTGAGAAATCTAAAAAAGACAAGATTTTTTTGGCCATAACTGATGATATGAGTTTTATTTTAGTGGTAAGTATTGTTTTGTTTTGTTGGACTGTTCATGTCTGTCTTTCAATGTTCACTATATCAACTGAGTCTCTTTAATTAAAAAAATCCACTGATTGACTAAATGTCTTTGAGGACTTTTTGAAGGTATTTTGGTCCCTGAAGCTGACTGACCTTCTTGTTTGATAATCTTATTTACCACCCACAGGTAAACACTGTAAACAAATCTTGTGTAATGTTAAGCCGGTGGTCCCTTCATTCGACAAGGATCAACTTTTTAAAAACATTCCATCTTTGAGTTAATCTTTGTCTTCAAGTTTATATGTGAGTGACATCATTTAAAAACTGGGCAAATTCATCTTTCTTTAGTCCTTAAGCAGAGTTATTGAATCCAAAATAATGTGTTACTACTTACCAAGTTTAAAACATCTACTGCATCTGCAGTCAAGAAAAATTAATCAAATTTACTATATTAAAAAACCAATGGATACAGATACCATAAAAAATAAATCAAAAATATGGCTGTAATATTTTTCCATCCCAGTTACAATAAAGAAATAATATGTCAACTACAAACAAACAGTTGTATGGTGCCTGTGCACGGCATTAACACATGTTGCATGCAAGGGGATTTACACATATGAATAAACCTTTTATATTCCATTCTCATACTGAAATTAAATCTACTTGATAATGTGAGTTTACGACATAAAGCATGAGCTCAATGGCTGCTTGGTGCACGAAATTTGCTTTCAGAAGCTATAAGTTACAACACACACACACACACACACACACACAGAGTGCATGATTTAAGGTCAGTGACCTTTGGCAGCATTCCCTGCATAATAATCAGACCTTTCAGATCAGAAACTTGTGGAATCCAAACAAAAAAGTATTCAAAGGCACATCAATGATTTTAAAGCTCTTTGCAGAAGCAGAATACTTAAATGCATAGCTTTCACACAATGGCCATACAATTTATTCAACACAGAAAAGATCACCTGTCAGGTTACCTCTGTATGTTGGTGGTCAAGCCATGGCTTCAGCTTTAATTCTCATGGTCCTGGCAGATGGCAGGCCTAAAGATTAACCCACTGTGCTCTAATCTCTCCTCATCTTGTAATGCACAGAGCCTGTCTGTGGTCACACAGGCTCCATCAGACATAAATGTAAAGCACAATTAGCACACATAACGTTGCTACCAGCGGCCGCAGAGTCGACTGGTGTACATGTTGTGTGCATGAGTTCACAAAAAGATCAGCTACAAGAAAACCTGACCACTCTTTAAAGTGTTTAAACATTTAGAAGTTTGTCTGTGCATAAGTGCTGTAATAAAGACCTGCTGAAGCTTATATGTGCAAGTGTCTGCACAATGATCACTGTATGAAAAATCACGCAGATAAAAGCTCGCTGCTTGTCTGCAGTCATCTTCTTAGTTTCTAATCTCGTGCCTTCAATCACAGCAGCACATGCTGACCTCTTTGTTCCTGTCGGGACAAAGCCATTAGGCCGCCCATGGGGAAATTTCAGGGAGATGCTTATCACTTCAGCTTGCATGTGCATCATTTGAGTTGGATTATTCAAGGCCAAAACCACTGTTAAAACAGGCTCAATGTATCCTGAAATATGTAAAATCAGCATAAATCAGCTACTAACGTGATTTTACAACTCAAACAATGCTGTGACTTGTCCAAATGGGCCACTTCAGTCATGGTTTCCTTTAAAAGGATCTCACCCTGAAAGGGTTTAGCATCCACATGACAACAAACTAAATCCGAGGAATCAAGATAAGATATTGATAGTAGATACCAACATGTTGGTGTCATCTTAAATAAAGAGCAGATGTCATCTTTCTCTGGATTAAAAAACACATGAAAGAAGTATCAACCAGCTCCACCTCTCAGGTCACAAGTACTCATCAGCTGATTGTTCCTAGAATTCAGTCCTGACACAGTGAGTCTGCTTTTAGCTGCTGTGCTGTAAATATCTAAAGATATTTCTCGGCGACTAGACTTGTTTACTACAACAATGGACTTTCAAATCCACACAAAACATGTTTGTCTGCTGTTGCTTTTAGATATATACATTTAATTCTTTCTCTGCTCCTTTTTTGAAAGCAGAGTTTCAGAGAAAGGTAAAAATGTGTTTACTCCAATCCAATCATATTTAGGCACTCAGCTGGACAGTTAAAAATAAGAAAACTTCAATAAATATGGGCAAGTATTGTATTAAAATACAAATATTAGTGTGAAACCCAATGCATGAATGCATTTGGGCAGTTTATTTATCAGGATAAAATATTATTTGAAGCATTTAACTGTATTTCATCCTCAAATGACAAGGAATTATATGAGAAAATGTTTTCCTCAGCAACATTTGGACTCACTGAGTGTGATTACATTATGTGGTTGGATTTTTGAGCACGTTTTTGGCCATTGATCAAGAAGCAATGTTGACAGAAAGAGCTGCAAGAAGAATTAATTTGGCTCCAATCCTGTACATGACTCTGAAATGTCAAATGAACATGTAGACTCCCGAAAAACAGTTTATTACTTCAGCAAACATGAATGTTTTAGATGACAAGAATCCCAAGAAGCCTATACCAAAAATACACCATCTATATATTTTAGAAGTAGTATTTTCAATCCTTTATCTCCATTTCCAGACAAATAAACTGTTTCTCTAAAACAGGTAATGTTATCAATTCAAATGTTTGTTTTTTGAAATGATGTAAACAAAATAGAGCCTTGGTAAGTCCATGTTTTTTAAAAAATACATTACAAAATAAATTCCAGCGTTTTCTTGTGAGAATGAGAGGTCAAAAACAAAAAGGGAAACTTTGAGTAATTTGGTGCCCACAGTACTTGTGTCACTACAGGATCACTCTGTCTGTTCGAACACCTGTTGTCAAGATACCCAATTCAGCTTTACCATTTTGGATTATTATTAATAATCTCTAGTGTGGTTTGCCAAGGGCAGAGGTTCGCTTTTAGTCCAGGTCCACTCCAAAACTAGGTCACCCCCTTTAATCTCTCCATGCAGAGTATGCTGTAGGTTAACAGCCTTTTCATTTCATAAACCGCAGAGTGGAAGCAGAGAGAGTACACACAGTCATGAATCATGCAAAACCCTAAATGATATGACACACGACGTCTGCAGGAATAATCACCGGCTGACGAGATCACCAGCAGCAGTCTGTTGAGGTGATTGGATCATTTATGAGCATGTTAGTCTTGTTAGAATTCTGGGTCTATGGATTGTGCAGGTGGGTGTTGCCCTTACTGTAAATCATGAATATTATGAGCTGCGTAAAGATTTCAGCAGAACCTTGAGACTGTACGTGGGTTGTCACAGTAGCCTCATGAGAGATGATGCCAGCAACAGTAAAATAAATGTCTGGTG
>JAQFJA010000003.1:14653655-14664800 GCA_029874485.1 Naso brachycentron
AATTTTTTTTTATTTACACCTGTGCTTTTTTAGCATGTCAAAAGGCTGCAATATTTACATGATAAAACAATTGGATATGAGGAATTTTAAGGTTCAGCATCAGTAATGCAGGAACAAAATGCACAATTTTAGAATTGCTTTCTTTGCAATGTGAAGCTGCTCTTCAAATTCTCATTATGGTGGAGGTCATGGGATGATGACAGAAAAGGGCTCCTGCTTGACCCACAGTAGATGTTGTAAGCTTCCTGTGTCTACCACAAAAAGCAGCTATTACTGCAGGAATGTCACTAAAATGCCTTTAAAAGCACACGAATACAGTCCTGACTGACAGTCCTGTCTGTTGATCTGAGTTTCCACAGATCACAGTGTGTTAAAGCTCCCAGCACATGGCGACATCCAGAGCAAGGCTGACAATGTATTTGTGTGCATTTAGATTTTTGTTCTGCTTACAGTTGATCAATTCATGTGGCATACGTAAAAATTAAAGTATGGTAATAGCGCATCTTAAAAGGGTCGAGGGGTTACAGTGAGGACAAGTCATGACAAGTCACAAACAAGTGTAGTCATTGTGTCATGATGTCAATGCAGTTTTTGTTATGGTGTGTTTACTCATGACTTATAAACAAAAATAGTCCCTATTAAATGAGTTTTATGAATCTGAATGGACATTTGTACATGCAGTTCATGTTGAACTGTTGTTTTGAATGTGTTTTTGGATGTTTGAAGCAGATAACGTGACTTTTTATGCTTTAGTTTTCCTGCGTGGGCTAAATAATCATGAACCCCGCCCTCGTCCAGTGTCAGCTAAGATTGGCTTCAGCCCCCAGCATTCCTGTAAAGTATAAACAGTTACAGAATAATGGATGAATGAATGAATGAATGAATGAATGAATGAGTGAATGAATGATACATGTAGATGATAAAACAGTAGGACCAAGAGAACCTCAAGGTTCTTTAACATCAGCACAACACTGATGCAGAAACATAGTGTACATTTTTAAAATAGCTGTTCTTTCTGTGCAATGTGAAGCAGGTTATAACTGCCCTTCACATTCTAAACATGTAAGAGATGAGATGATGACAGAAAAGAGACCCTGCTTACTGTAGTTAGTGTCTTCTTACCACCTCAAAAAGGCAGAGAATACTGTAAAAATGTCAATAAAATACCTTATCAAGTTTGCTGATACTGTCCTGAATGAGAGTCCCATCTGTGGATCAGATCTCTACAATTTGTAAATCCTCCAAATACACCCAAAGCAAGGTTTACAGTGTGTTTGTGCTTTTTATTTTTACCTTTTACCTTTATCTATTCAGGGAGAGCTCCACTGAGAGCGATCTCTCTTTTTCAGGGACGTCCTGATCACACTCACACAGTTACACATACACACCTATTATCTGCGGCCACTGGGGCAACTGGGGTTAGGAGCCTTGCTCAAGGGCCCTCAGAGGTGGAATACAGGTGGAGGCAGGCCATATAAATCCTACTGGTCCTACTGATCAGGTGATTTGAACAAGTGACCTTCTGATGACAAACTCGCTTCTCCAACCATTAGGCCACCGCTGCTTTTAGGTTTAGATTTAGACTTTTGCCCTGACTTGCAGATGATCACTGCGTGGCAAATGCTAAATCATGTTTTAACTATAACAATCTAAAAAGACAAGGAAGGTTGCACTGAGGACAAGTCATGACAAGTTTACAGCCATTAAAAGCCAAAAGCTGTTGTTTGTTTGTAGTCATAATTTCAGTGTAATTTTTGTTGTGGTCTCTTTACTCATGTCTCGCTAACAAAAATAGTCCAAGTGAAACAACTTTTTATGAAGCTGAACAGACGTTTGTACTCGGTGTTCATGCTAAACTGTGTTGTTCTGAGGATGTTTTTAGATGTTTGAAGCTAATCACGTGACTAAGCGTGCTTTAGAATGATTTTCTTGCATGAGATAAATAAACATGAAGTGAAGACAATAATTACCATATTAACTTTTATAGGTTCTAGCATTCACAACATGCAATTCAAGTGCTGTTCAGTGAAAAACAAAAGTTGAATTGTCATAGGAAGAGCGTTGTGCAATTTACTCTGAATCAGTAATAAGTTTCCTACCACTGATTACTCCTTTTAAAAGTAATACATTTACTTTACTTATTACTTTGTATTTAAAGTTATTAGTTAGATTGCTAGTTACTTTACTAAATTACTTTTGCAAAACAACTGAATTCCTACAAAAGTGACGCACAACCTGTTTAGCCAGCTCCCAAAACTTACTCCACTTTAAAATACTCTCATAAGATATCTGAGGACAGATGTTTTTGTCAGGAGTGCTGCCAGTGCCAACATGTAAATGGCCCTCTCTAGTAACGCAGTAACTTCTAAGTTACTTGGATAAGTAACTGTATAATTGCTGTTCTGGCGCTTGCAATCCCTTATGTTACTAGTCTGATTAATAATAAAAATACATTACTGCGTTGCTGCCCAACCCTGCATAAGGAGCATGAGCTCTAATCTGGAGGCACTTTCTCAAACAAGGGGGGTCTTTATGAGCCTCCAGAATTGCAGGGTAATTTGGGATCACGTGACCTCGCCTTCTCAGGATGTCCCAAAGGAAGAGAGTGGTGACGTGAAGCGTGGCTGCAGTCGCTCGTGCAGAGGGGTCCAGCACATGCGGAAAGTTGGAGGCAAAGTTTTCAAGCGATGATTTTTTAATTTGAAACTTTTTTAGAGGCAGATTGACGATTTTATCCACCGGGAATTGTCTATAAATACCTGCAAACACATTTTTTTTCAACTTAACATTTATAAAGAATAATAAACGAGGATTTTCCCCTCTGCTTTTCATCCGTTTTGTTGTTCTTCATGTTTCTGCACGACGTCCTCTCCTCCGCGCCGCCGCTCATTCATCCTGCAGCTCGGAGCAGCCCGCGTCCGCCGATACAATGAAGCAGTGTGTCCTTGTCCGAGACAATGCAGCAAGATGCTTCGAAGGGACGATACGGTTTCTCACAAGATCAGGGACGTTTTTGCTCGACTGCGGAGAAAGACCAGCCAAAGGTTTGTACCATCCGCTACCTGAACATCTCCACATGGTGTGTATTCTCACAGGAAACGACTCAGAGCTGGAAAAAAAAACGAAAAATAAAACAAAACAACAACAACCATGTAGACCCAGCGGCGCACGGCGCAGCTCGCAGCCTGAACGTCCTGCTGCCATGCGCGTAAAACGCCGCACATGATGAATAATGATAAAGTGTGTCAAACGATACATGAGAGATCTGTATGTGCTTCCTCGTATGATCCGGCTGTAGATGATCATTGCGCTAGTATGGAGGCTGTGCGTGCTGTGCAGTCCACTGTGATCAATAAGTCTGTCTGTTATCGATGATTTTCTCATGTAAAAATCTCTCCAGAATAAATTCTGACTAATTGAAAGCATCATTCTCCTCATCTCAGACCACTGATAGTGTACATATGTATTCATTAGTCTGTATTCATTGTGTTTCAGTGGTGGGGATGTTTGAATTGAACTGCCCCCTCCCCCCTGAGTGCTGTACTACTAAATGGGCACCACTCATGCACTCACACCGAGGGGGGTAGTTTTCGTTATTTACAAATGCTACCACACAGCATGTCCACACCAGAGTCAGTCAATCACACAGGAATGACAATCCGCACCTTCACAAATTAGAGTGATTTTCAGTATTTGCCTATAGGAGTTAATTGTTTACACCCCTGGATGAACAGCAGAGCTTTCAGTGGGAATTTAGCATTCAGCGTCTCCATGAGATGCTGCTTTCAGGCTTTGAAGGCAGCCATTAATGTAATTTGTAGTGAGATGATAAACAGAGTGATGTGTGTTTCTGCTTGAGCAGAGAGTCAGATTTGCCAAACGCTCCAGTGACTCTTGAATATGTAAAAGTGCTTCTGCCTGACAGTTTGACGGCTATGGCGTATTAAGCTCAGATAATTGGGTGATATTTACTTATGGAGCACACAATCACTCCACAACGGCTTGGAAACTGTCTTCTCTTTCACTTAATGATATGCTTTGTAGAAATTATTCTCTCTCCTGACAGATCCAAATGGCATGTATGCGTGTGTGTGTGTGTGTGTGCATGTTGTGGCGTAAAGTCTACATTTCTTTCTTAGCAACTTGAGAAAAAGAGCTCACAGACAATTTATTCAGAATTAAGAAATTTGTTTTACTTAATAATTGAAAATAACCTTTGCTGTCAGAATGACGTATTTGTTCAAAAGTACTTTAGTGACTGCAGGTGTGGCTTTTCCTAACTGACTGCCTGAATTGCCTTTAAAAATGGCAGGATAACGCAATACTCTCAAGGGATGGGAAGGGTTACTAACGGTGAAAGATTCCTCCTCCATACTAACAAAATCGCTCCCTGTGAAAAAGCACCGCTGCCCATTTCCTGTGGTTCCAAGAAATGAGGCAAACAGGTTTGCAAAAGTTGCGTGTTATACGAATTGCTCAACATTCTCAAGGTTTCAGATCAACATACTGTGACCGTATGTTGTGCTGGTATCAGAAAACACTGGCTGAAACTTGATTCCTCTCCTAAAACTTGGATGTTTTCAATTCCCTCTTATTTTTTATGATGCCAAATCAACTCCTCCATCCTGTCATTTAGCTTTATGCTGCACTTATCTTTACCCATTAAAGTGTTCCTGTCTAGACCAAGCCCATGTTCAGCAGTATAATAATATGTTAAGTATCATTATAAACCAGGAATAACGTCTGTTCTCCACATTTTTACTGTCTTTACTGAAGTAATGTTTTACTTACAGAATGAAGCCTAGCCTCTGCATGACAAGCTATGACCAACATTAGATCCTAAACATCCAATTACCAAGTCAGGACTCGAGAATGAAGACCAAATATGCAATTGTCTTCATCTGTATCGTGGCCCTGGTCATCATCGAAAAGGAAAGCAACATCCTGTCAAGGTAAGAGAAGATAAACCAATATGTGAGCTGACTTTGCTGAAGAAAATGCAATAAGTCATAAAAAATTTACGTCCTTTGGATCTAGGTATGCACAAGTTTTCGCTCCAACTTTTTTCTCTTTTACATTTAGTCTCTTGACCCAGAGCTTCGCATTTTGTATCATCCTCCTTAAAGAAGCATAGCAGTCTGTTTTTGACTTCTCACCATTAGCAGAGATCACCCCTATCTTCTACAGATGTGTTACTATGTGTTCACTTTAGTAGATGTCAGACTGCATTTTTAAAGCCAATTCACTGCCATTCAAGTTGAAACGGGTATAGAAACACTATGGGACATCTGAAAGTTGCTAGGTACAGGTAATTCACCCTTCTAAAAGGATTGTCTGCATTTATTTGGTCAAAAATCGCAAAAAAGGCGGCGGCGGTGGGGGGGGGGAGTTGGAGCTGCTGAGAACGAAGTTATTACGCCTGGAAAAATAGTTCCTTACAAGAGCTGCCTTTTAGCTTGAATAATAGTGTGAGGAAGGACTTTGGCACATATGTTCTTTTAAACTAACGCTGTCACACATTTTCGACTACTTTCTGTTTTACTGAATACGAATAAAATGTAAACAACACCATATCTGAAAGATAAAGCTTTTTTGGGAAAAATCTGTGGAGTTTATGTAACCTATGTGGCTAATGTTGACCAAATACAATGACATGTAGCAACACTGGTATGATCCTTTAACTGTTCAAGCTTTCATCTTTGCTTTCTGACGAAAATCCAATCAGGTAGAAAAACAGTTCAGTATTCCTTTCGAAACTGACCAGAAGAGGTGATTGGCAAAGTAGCAGTTCAGAAATACACATGTGCACAAACCCGCAGTGTATTCTAGTGGCTACAGACTGCCATTTTAAATGAGCTTATTCCCTTTCTTACAAAGAGTTTGATGAGGAAATTGATACCACTCTCATATCTGAAGCTACAGACAGCAGCTGGTTAGCTGCCACATGTAATCAAAAAAGACCTATTTTAGTTATTAATGCTTTTTCATCTGTTGATCTGTAAATTGGTATTTATAAATCAAGCTTCTTTGTGTCATCAGGGTCTCTGATAAGCTGATCCAGAGGCAGACTCCACAGCAAACCCCACAGACTCCACTGGATTACAGCAACGTGACAGAAAATGGCTCCCTCATGATGCTCAAAATGCTGCTTTCTAAACTCATTGGCACAAATGGGAATTTCTCAAATCTCTCCGAGGAGCAAGAGGAGAAGGAGCATGATGACTCAGGCACGTACAGCTACAGCGGTGGTCGTAAGCACATATTACTCTTGGCCACCACACGAACAGGCTCCTCGTTTGTGGGGGAATTTTTCAACCAGCAACGGGAAAACATGTTCTACCTGTTTGAGCCTTTGTGGCACGTCGAGCGCATGTTGACCATGGCTGCAGAGACAAACAATGGGACAGTTTTATCAGGAATCTACCGCGATGTATTACAGGGGCTCTTCCTGTGTGATTTCTCTCTTCTTGAGAAGTTCATCTCTCCCCCTCCTCAGAACCACGTGACGCCGGCTCTTTTCCGCAGAGAGTCAAGTTTATCGCTCTGTGAAGATCCTGTCTGCACTCCTGTGATCAAAGATGTCTTTGAAAGGTATTGTAAATTCTCCAGATACTCTTAGTGATCAAGCTCACATTGTTTGTTGAATCTGTACAAAGCAACTTCAGTTGAACTGATACAGTTGCAAAGATGGAGGGGCTGCTGGTTCTTTTTATATTTGTTTTCCTAGTTTTTTTTTCTTTGCAATAAATTGCCTACTACGTACGATAGTTCTGACCTTAAAGTGAAACTAGACAACTTTTTTGGCTTAACTTTGTAATCATGATGTATAACCTGATTAAAAAGTGTAATAGTTGTTGAAAAATGTCACCATTCGCTGCTAAGTTGGTCTCTAATAAGCCCTGTTTTTGCCATGATATTTCCTTTGCCACTGGGACGAGGGTTTCGTGGAAAAATGGTCCATGCTGCACTTCTTAGCGACAGGTGACGTTGGTTTGAGCTGATTAGGTGTTCGAGCCTTACACGCTGACTCACCTCTGCCAACAACGGAGTGTCTGCAAGCGACACCGTCAGTCGGCTCGAGCTCAAGCTGAGACAAACTAGTTTACTCCGACGCAGCTTTACCTGTAATCGTTTCGTCTCTGTTCAAACTGGGATTAAAAGAGAGATTGACAACAAACGAAATAAAATGTGAGCTGGCGCAAATGGCCACAGCAAAGTTGTTTCCGAACGAGTCTCATGCTTGCTACCTAACAGCTTGCTACCTTGTTTGCAGAAGTTATGTACTGCAACTTAAAGAAATCATTGCTAGTTTCATAGCTGTAGCACATTCAGAACAGTTTTCATTGCAATTGGAAACAACTGCACGATGATGGGAGGTCTTGATTGGACGTTCAAACTACGGTCTTTCAATGTCTAAATGTTTGCTGGTAAGTTAAATGCATTTTTGGGACTCCTGGTATGTGCTTTTCTCATGCTACATGCACATTACCATGCAACACCTTAGAGTGCACAACAACTCACATCCTATTTCAAAGAATCAGGTGTTTGCTCATCTTTCATACGGATTATTTCGCTGAGAGGGTTTCAAGCACATTCAAACTTTAGAAGAACTCCAACTGTCATTTGTATTAACAATAACACTCTTGTCTTAGGTATCACTGTAAGATTCGTCGCTGTGGACCACTGAACTTGACCCTTGCATCTGAAGCCTGCCTTTCAAAGCAGCATCACGCCATTAAGACAGTCCGTGTGCGCCAGCTGGAATCATTGCAGCCTTTGGTGGAGAATCCTCGCCTGGATGTGAGAGTCATCCAGCTAGTCAGAGATCCTCGGGCCATATTAGCATCCCGCATGGTGGCTTTCTCTTCCAAGTACCAGACGTGGAAGACCTGGGCGCAGGGCGGCCAGGTGCCTGAAGATGATGAGGAGGTCAAGAGGCTGAAAGGAAACTGTGAGAACATCAGGTTGTCTGCAGAGGTGGGACTTAGCCGACCTCGCTGGCTGAAGAACCGCTACATGTTGGTACGCTATGAGGATATTGCCCGCTACCCCATGCAGAAGGCAGAGGAGATGTACAGGTTCACAGGGATACCGTTTAGTCCACAGGCTAGAGAGTGGATTCTGAGGAACACCCAGACAACAAAAGGAGCCAGCGGGATTTACTCGACCCAGAAAAACTCATCAGAGCAGGCAGAGAAATGGAGATTTAGCATTCCTTTTACACTTGCTCAGGTAGTGCAGAAAGTGTGTGGACCCACCATGAAGCTGTTTGGGTACAGATTTGTGGATGATGAGAAGACGCTGATCAACAAGTCCATGAGTTTGCTTGAAGATAAACTTTTTTATTGATCTATAGCTCTAACACATAGCTGTGAATCTGCAATAGCCAACAAAGGGACATCAGAGAAAGGAGAAGCCATTATTGCACAGACCAAAACTAGTGAACAAAGGTGTCTCGAAAGACACAAAATGTTTTACCGGTGACAGGAAGATTTAGGCCATACAATAACATTCATACTCACCAATGATGTGCCTCATTGTGACAATGAAGAGCCACTTGACAAAGAAAAGTATTCATTTGCATACTGAGTTAACTGAGAAACCTGGTATTTGAGCTTTACGTGACACTTTGTATTTCATTTGAAATGAAAGTATAGATGTCAAGCATGACTTGTAAGAGATTATTATGCAAGAATCTATTGATAGTGGATCATGTTTAGATTTTCAGGGATAAACTAAAGTTAAAGAGAAAGTGGTGTGTGTTCTGTCTGTCTGTGTAAGAGAGGGTATTTCTGTTCATGGGGTTTATGACACTAGTGCTTCATCCTGCTTCATGCGTAGTTTAAAAGATCTGCACTCATTGAGGCAACTGATGGAAACACTTAAGATCTGGTTTGCTTTTATGGAGCTCTACATGCCGACTCAGGTAACATAAACATGATTGCATTTTGTGGTCTTCATAGTGTCTTGAAGGCATGCTGAGTGAAAAATACACAATTGTCTTTGATGTGTTTAACCAAATGCTATTTAAAGCAATTCTCTTGTAATGTAATTCAGGAGTTGTGACAGTATACCTTTATAAAAGGCTAATTGATGTATAGAACACTTGCATGAAATGAGAAGTGGATCCTACTGAAGTGTCTTCAACATACAAGTGTTGCCAGTAGCCATATTTGTAGGAATGTATAAGCCAGTGCTGCCTCCTCGACTTTAAATAAACTGGCAATGTGGGTGTCATTTTACAGAAGCAGCTTCTCTGCTAATAACCAGCTGCCGCTGTGGGCCGGCTGCTCTGAATTTCATGGTGAAAGTCAAATATGATCCATCGATTTCAGACAAATGTGCTCATGGACACACAAACACAATTCTTGTTTTAATCACTTCCCATTTCAAAGAAATAAAATGACCAGGAATATTAAGATCTGCAAACCACTCTCCCTTAAGTTATTATTGTTATTGTTATTATTATTATTATTATTATTACAAGTAGTAGTTGTAATAATTACCCTTAAAGAAATGAAAACAAGTTTTTTTAATCAAGTGTCAGAAATTAAACTTGATATTAACTAGAAATATTGTTAACACTTTACTTAAAGCATCCATCTATAATACATTATGAACATACTTAAAATGCGGTATAATGCGCCTATAGTGTTGTGTAATTATAGTTATAGGCAAGGTTAGGGTTGGCCCAAGCATTAACCAAAACCATAACCATAAGCATAAGCACACATAATGCATTGTAAGTGTACTCATGATGTGTTACAATGTGTTATGTATGTTCTCAATGTGTTATAATGCATTACAGAGACAGGCTTCATAGAAAGTGTGACCAAAATACTTTTACGGTGGAAAATACAGTGGGATTCAATATATTTTTCCAATGACATATACGTGAGAATTCCAAACTGTAGAAGAGCAAATGTAGCCAACATGGTACCGTAACCATCAGTTTTTATACCATATATACTGTGAATTGTTGTTTCTTTATAAAATCCTAATTACTTATTAGGTTCACGTATGTAGATAGCAGTATGGTGTATATAAGATGCACATATGTGACTGTCACTTTAAGTGAAACCCAGGTGCCGCTGCATTAACTGTCACTCTGATGGTATATAAAGGTATCCACTGTGACTTGCTCAATGGCAGCATTGTGGTCAGCTTGGCGGAGGCTCAGCTGAAACTGCGGTGCTGCTTGAGGAAAGGGATATGCGTTCGAGGTAGTGCGCTAATACTAACTTAGTGTTTAAAACAGACGTATGAATACATCACAGCTGGCAGGGCTCCAGCTGCCCAGGCTCACTTGTAAAGTCTTCAAGGAAAACTTTGAAACAGTGAGTGAAGGAAAGGAATGCCTGCAGGCAGATTTTGAAGATAGAGTGGTGATAATCCTTATGGAGCAATACAGTTTTGTAGTTGTTCAGGTCTCCTAAAGGTGCATGGCTGAATGTCAAAAGTTGGTGCTGCAACCTGTTGTCAACTTCAGTTAGATGTTTTCATCGTGGGAAAAGTTTCAGTGTTAGCAAAGCAGTCAAAGTCAAGTGTTAGTTTGACATTGAAAAACTGCGACAAAAATATTTTAACATTTTTGCATTTTTGAGTCAAAGTTCTTTCGATGCAGTGGCCAATGTGGTTTGATGGGCTTTGACACATTAATAATGTGCATTCAAGTCAACACTCAATTTTTTTTTTTTCTTTGGCATCAGAAATCATCCGCTGTGCATCCATCCTCAGTGTGTTCATTTTGCTAAAATAAAAACAGTGCTTTGCATCACTTTCAGGTTTTAAAAAGATTTCACTCTTAAAATAATAGAACACATTTAGGTCAGATTAGATTACTATAAGGCTGGGCGATATGGGCAAAACATTGTACTGCAATATTTTTGGGCCATATCTCGATACACAATGTTTATCTCCAGATTTTTAAATCTTCTGAAAGCACTTCATTAATGCCAGAACTGGGCGACAGAATCAAGCTCACAATATTGCAATATTGCAGGGATGATTATTGGTAATTTCCAAAAATTTTAATTCAATTCCATTTTTGATCAATCATCATTATGAAAATATAATGACTACATGGGTGAAGGCAAGTATGAAAACAAGCAGAACTGTCTGATAAGTTGAGAAATAACATTTTTT
>JAQFJA010000003.1:14728365-14740403 GCA_029874485.1 Naso brachycentron
TTAACACGAGACAAATGAATTTATTCAAGTTGCTGTCCAGGGTGAGTGTATGTGTGTGTGTTTGTGTTTTGGGGCTGATCCTTTGAACAAAATATATTAACAAATGCTCCAGTTGTTTTACAATTTTGATATTATCCCACAATAATCAACAGCATGTAATAATAAAAGTGGGTTTTAGCGGCAATTATGCTCATAACTGCCACAATGGACACAAACTAAATGAGGACTGTCCTAACGCAGCTGTGATCAAATATAATTATGTGATAGAGTTAAGATTTGTTTACAGATTAATTTTAATTAAGCAACATTTTCCTAATGATGTAAAGAGGGAGGGAACATTCTGACTCACAGAATTTTTTTTTATCGTGGGAGGCAATTTTCCAAGTCTAAATATCCAAAATCATAAATGTTGTTTTTGTTGTTTTTTGAAAATATGTCTTTTTAAGGATAAGTCTGCTCTCTAATGTTTTGCATCTTTCACTCTAAAACAAAACTAAATGCAATTTTGTGTTCTCGGTACAACTGAATGAAAAACACATTAAAAACTTTCCTTCAAAAACGCCTCAAATTTGAGCTGACAAACAACTTTGTGTTAGCAGGTGTCAGTGTCCTTGTTGTGAGGTTTTGTTTTTTTTTTTCATTTTATTACTAAAAGCAATGAGCCAATCGGCCATTTTGTGCAGGCTTGCAGGCGGTTTAGTGTGTATTTCAGAGCTGGTCAGCCAGTCAGCGAGCTACTTAAGAGCAGCAATATTGTAATAATGACTCACTGATGGGAAGGTAGCAATGGAGCTGAACTTTTTACATTCCTCTGCTGCTGCCTGATTATGACTTTAAAGGAATAAGTTATTGCTGCAAACAACCTTTGAATCTTAACTTCTTCTAACAGGGACTGCATTCTGCTAAAAGGAAGAAGATGAGAGAAAAACAATGCTGATAGAAGAAAAAGTTCATTTTTTTGAAGATTTTTTTTATGTCAATTTACCTTTTTCTGATGTTTATAGGGATCATTGAAATAATCTCTCCTGCAGTTATACATGTTTCTTTTAAAACTTAACATTGCCTTCCCTGGAGTGTGCATTTTGCTGTCAGAAATTTGTTGTCCAATTTTCTTGGAGGTCACTTAAGTGGACCAAGTTACTCTGAAACAGCTGCGTCTGTGTTTTTACTTCTACCTTTTAATTAACTGATAATAGCAGACCCAACTAAGACCCTGTTTAGACGGGCAAATTTTTACATCAAATGAAACACTCGTTGCGGTTCAGCCTTCCTGCTACATGACAACAGCGTGCTGGTGCACCTGAAACTGCAAAGTTTTGAAACTGGGTTCCAGAGTGTAATCTTTTTAAACCACAACCTTCTTCCAGCTGCATAAACTGGCAAACCACAAAGCCTGAGAGCAGTGATGACGCTAATGCTAATGCTAATGCTAGCATAAGTCAATGCATTCCAAAGTAGCTGCTACTAAGCTCCGATTAAACACTACATAGGGCACCGAAAACAAGTCGAATATGATGACAGTATATTGAGGCGAATTCGAGTGTTTGTAGCATAATTTTTGAAGTCAAACTTTCTTCTTTAATTTGTGGCGTCTTAGGGCTTAGCAGCAACAGGAAGTAAACGACTTTGGCAGCTCAGACAGTGTGTCATTGCAAACTTACACCGCTGACTATGGGCCTGGCATGCATACTACAGTGCTTTTGGTTGTTCATGTAAACGCAGATTTTTCTTAAGATGCAAAGGAAAGACTTGCATTTTTAGTCAGGCTGCTTTTGTCCAAACGTGGCCTAAGAAGGTAGCTTCTAAAGATGCATTGCATCGTCCACATGTGATCATTGCACTATTTAGAATATTTTCTATGTAAATATATTCCAGATGGATGAACTGTTTGACCTTGATAAGAGAGAAGGAGACAGCCAGGGGTTATTTTCTCCTTCTGTAAGTTCAACCTTGATTCTTCATGTGAGCAGATCGTAGTAAATCATGGCTCCAGAGTCCGTCAGCCAAGTTTATTGGATAAGAAATGTAAGCCTGCAAACTTGGTGGAAGTGTTTGTCAGGAGCTCGCTAATGCTCTGTGTTTAAGCCACATCCAATCTCAGTGAAATATTATACAGAGTTTTAATATCCAGAGGGTGTCGGGCTGGAGCGAGAGGCAGTCAGCTGCTTCAGTATAACCAAATGTTACAGTATAAAACAGCGTGTCGCGCCGCTATTTGACATGGTGCAATGAGATTAGATGGAATTCATTTCTAAGTGAGGGGAAATTACAAGCCTATTGGTAAACCCCCACACACACGACAGCAGCCAGCCAACCCCCACCAGTGGCCAGACAACGGAGGGGTAGTCGGGCATGAACGGTGACATGAACAGGGAATGACCCCACAAACCACATCTGTAGCCACCTTCAGTGCAACAGGAGGAAGCTGTTTTGTTTAAAAGGTCAGATCAGCCTGAGGTCGCACAAGCATGGGTCTGCAGCTCGGGATACACGGCTACCCTGTATGCAAATTGGATTCTAATATTTTTGAAGCAGAAAAATCTATGGATGTGTTTGAGTATGCCTCATACAAAAAAATTAAATAACTACACAAACAATAAACAATAAAGCATAATTAGTGAGGCATTCTTTCAGATAACACCTCTTTAAAGAGACCTTCCAAACAATACAAATGCCTTCTGTTCAAGCCACTGGACTTTTCTGCCCATTGTTCCTACGGTGCTCTGACCACAGAGAGGCCCTTGACATTCTGATCCTTTAACACATGTCTCTGGGTTTCCAGCACATCAGGATGACACCTCGTGAAAGGGGAACCCCACCTTTGGCTTCTCTGGGAGAACAACACGTGTCAGTGGCCCCCCGTGGGCCCTCTCAGGGGGTGAAGAGGTTAGGCGCTCTGTGCGGCCGCACAGATCCCGGCCTTCTTGAAGACCACCATAATGACTGCTAATTACGCTGCCATCTGTGGGGTGGGCTGTGTTATGTAGACACCTGTTCATTAAGTAGCAGAGAGAAACTTTTCTCTCAGCGGCACATTTTACACAAATTGGCATGTTACATTCTATAGCTTCCTGTCTGTATGATACAAATGTGAAACAGTGTAAATATAATCTAAAGCTGCACATTAAGCTGCACACAGATGTCAGTGAAATTTCTGAGCACGCAGAATTGAGCTCCTCTGCACCGCTAATGATTGAGTGAACTTTGTGTGATACCTTTCCAGCTTCAGAAGGCATCACCAAGGTTAACCAGGCCATCGGGCAGCATTAGTAGGAGGGTGTTTGGAGGGGAAGCCAATAAAAAGCTCTCAGATATCTGCTGAGGGGGAGCACAGCCTGTCAATTCTCTGGCCCTAAGAGGTAATCTGCCATTACCGACTCACAGAAGACTAATGAGAGCTATTCTGTTGCCAGCACCTTGAATAATATGTCGATACTCATTCAGGCTGTGTTGAATGCTACCTGTTTTACTTTCACTTAATGTGATGCTGAATCTCCCTTATTTCTTGAGAACATTTAGAAGTTGGCAAAGCGTCCGGGTTACTTGTAATGAAATAATAATAATTCAAATTTCCTGCACTATAGAAGATAAAAGCTGAACTTTTATATTCCAAGGTTTTAAAGCTCTCTCCTCCTCCTTTAACATCTCCAGACACATTCATCTAATCCCTATCTTCCAGTTTAAGATTTATATAAACGGATGATTGCTAAGCGTCACATATTTCAACATTTTATCTGTTGAGCTTATGACTCCATTTAGCTTTAGATCCTCCGAGAGCGAGCCAGCACAGCAATCATAAAGTGAGGGCCAATTAGGATGTTGACGGATTGATTTTGGAAGATAAATTTGGGATGTAAAAGGTTGGCATAGCTGCTGTGTCTCTTTCACTGCGTGTGTGAGTCCCAATTAAGTGAAGAGAGGCAGTTTTTTCTCTCTCCAGGATCAGAGTGTCTCCCTGACAGATGAGCCACTAATGAGAGCAAATCTCACTAAATCCTCAAGAAACATGATGAATTGAATCATGTTGGCCCTGTTCATTTGTCGTCCTCGCAGATGAGACAAAACGCAACATTTATCTAGTCAACAAATAGCAAATGAGCAGGTGGGTCCATCATTGTTCATACAGTGTCTGGCTTTTTGAAATATTGTTAAACTGGGGGATGCTATGGCACAGATTTGTACTGTATACTGTACATTTATATCCTCCTTATCTGACTTGAAACATAGTATGGAAGTTGAAGGCAAACATGTGTTAAGTCCTGAGGCCTCAATCTGCCTCCCTAATATTTATAAGACAAATTAAGGAGGCTAACTCTCTCATTATCACACTCCAAACCCTCACCATATGTATCCCTATTATTAGACAACCAGCAGAAGATGGCCTATTTTCAAATTTAAATTACCAAGTCTAACCTTAATTGGTTTGAAAACGTCGTTTAGTGGATGGTATCAAAATCGGGCTTTGGAGAGAATCCGACAGATGGCTTAGTCTTATGACTTGTATTAACACCTTCGAAGTTTAATGAACTGTTAATTGCTTTTCTAATACATAATGGGACCATTGAAATACAAGCGGTAATGCAAACAGATTAGTTTGTAGACAACAGATAAACACACATCCTGTTCAATGTCACCTTTAAGTACCTTGAAAAAACAAAAGCAGGCTGGTGGATGAAGCAGGAGAAAAGAAATCCTGTTTTAGAGGTGATATTTATTTTAAAGGCCCCAACCACATATTTTTTTACCATGTGAAGCTGATGTACAGAAATTTACACATTTAAGAGTTTGATATATTGATAGTAGTATTGATGGTTTTTGTGTATCTAAACTAGTCATAATTGGCAATGGTCATGATTTATGAAGGTTACTGATGTAAGCAAGCCTTTAAAATATTATTAACTGCTTCATGTGCAATAAATAAGGATGTGACATTTTAAATTTCGTTGGTGAGGTGATGACCAAATTGTTTAAATTTGTTTTAAGCTTGATAACAAAAATCTTCTGTTTCAGTAATAAGTCTTTACTGAAAAACTACAATTGACGGGACAAGTGTTTTCACTTTGAGACATTTACTAAACAGACTTTCTATAGATGTCTGAGAGCAGATTTAACTTTCAGTCTTACTGTTAAAGATCCGTCTAAGTTCTTCCTGTCCTCTTCAATGTGCTTTTCTGACGCCTCAGATTAAAGACTAAGCCTAGAAAAATAAAGCTGTGTTTCCACCAACCATTCTAGTAAAGGCTACCCTTTCAACGTGTAGGTAACCTGCTCAAAAATGGACCTAAACCCTACAGTCAACTGGCTGCTCTGATTCTGTCTGACCAGTGTAGCTCCACCTGTAATTCCTACGTCACTTCTGTTTATGCCATTCATGCTTGTTTCTAATGGATCTTATTTCTGCAATTTGTGTACCCCATCACCATCCAACAGCACAACAGACTTCACTTTTATTCACTTAAAAGAGAAATTCCCAAATTTTTGACTTAGGGCCTTACTTTAGACCTACCCAGTCCTTCTCCTAATGATAGAGACCATTTTCAGCTCATTGCTTGCAGTAGGTCTACAGAGTATGGACGGCTTGTCATTTGCTAATGCTGATGCTAATGCTAGTACAAGTCAATGGCGCCAACAGAGGCCACTACCAAACTCTGATTAAGAACTCCACAGTGAACCTAAAGCAAGTTGAATATGACAACAGTCTATAGGGGCAAATTCAAGTGCTTGTGGAATAATTTCTTTAATTTGTGGCTCTGCTAACAGGAAGTAAAGAGTTCAGCAGCTTCCTGTTGCTTTTGACCCTACGCAGAGACACAAATTAAGGAAATTCAGCCATAGCTTGACTTCTACAGTTATTCTATGAACACTAGAATTTACCTCAATAGACTATTGTCATAATTAACTTGCTTTGAGTGCACTGCGAAGGGTTCAGTTGGAGTTTGGTAGTGGCCTCTGCTGGTGTCTTGACTTGCACTAGCATTTGCATTAGTGTTAATGTTAATGGAAAAACGGCGAGCAATCCAAACTCTGTGTTGCGTGCAATGAGCTGAAAATGGTCTCTATCAATAGGAATAGGACTGTGTAGGTTGAATATGAGGCCCTACATCAAAATATCCCTTTAATTCTGTTGGTCAAGACTGTTAAGAATTTTGATTTTAGAGAAAAGAATTTCACAGCCAGTCTGATAAAACTGCAGGCAAATTTATCATTGTCTGTAGTATTCTAGTTCATCTGTCTGTTGTAGCTGCACTTAAAGCGTGTGTATTGTACCTGAGCAACCATAAATGCACTCCTACCTTTAGTGCTTTATTAAATTAAGCTGTCTTTAAGGTCAATATACTTCCGTAATGAGTTGTCTCTTTTGATCATCAGAGGTTACATTGCACCTCGATCCTCACACCCTTTAATGGTGTTTGGTGTCACAGCTAAGATAACAGCAACACTGATGTTTTTCATATTTCATCTTAAAGTTGACGCAAAGTAATGCTTTGCATGCTTAAAATCCATTTCCATAACTAAGTGTAATTTCCCCTCAGTTTGTTCCTGTTTAATGAGGTGCAGTCTTGTTTGTTTCCCTTCCAATGTCACCAGAAAAGTCATTCATGCGGCGGTGTCAGAATTAAATCAAATTAGCACTACTACACTACCATTTTGCATCACACTGTTCGAATAAGCACATTTTGCTCTTGTCAGTTTTACATAAAATTTGCCCTCTTTTCCAAGTGACTGCAGTTTTAATTCAAAATTCTTCGAGGGGTTTTAAAGGCGAAATGTTTAAATGACTCAGGGTAGGCGGGGTGAGGCAGGGAGGTAGCAGCGAAGAGAAAATGACCAACATTGATTTATCCTGGATGTTCTCTTGTCTGGTTGGTGCCGTCAGAACACCTCGCTGCATCCCATTCCCTCCCATTATCTCCCCACGATCACCACAGTCCAACGAGTTTCCTACAGGGTCATAAATACTTCCCCCAGACCCCATACTGCTTCCATATCATCCTCCAGACGCCGCCTAATGACAGTGAAAGACAGACAATGCATCCTTTCTCTCCTGCCTGCCATGCTTCTTTTGGTTCATACACATTTTACAGTGGCTGAAGAACGTATACCTACACCACGAGAGGCCAGCAGCGACGTGTCCCCCAGACTTTGCATTTAAAAAGGTACATTAAAGCAACATGTCTGAAAATATCGCACATGATTGATGTTGGTAATGACAGTGTTTTCTCAGTGTGAAAGTCGTATGTGTGCTTTTCTCTACATTTAAATTCCTAGAGAAAAATACCAACGCCCTGAAACAAGATAGAAAAAAAAAACAAAAGACCAGAAAAGAAAGGAGCAAAGACAATACTCTCAATCATTAGCTCACAGTGAGAGAAATCCATTGTGTCTTCCAACACTCACACGCTCACACTTCCAACACTCCTTGATGGAAAGCAGACAGTGAATCAAATTAATTATTTTGAAGCGCTGGTCATCCGAATCAATTAGAGAGCAGTGCACAATGAGCCACCAGCATAAACAAGGTCTTTTCCCCACAAACGTCCCCACAAACAGCCCTATTAGAGAGAAAGCCACATTCATAAACCACTGACATATGAGTCTAAAAAAATTTGAAACCCATCTGGTTTGCTACAGCTATGAGGCCAGGTCAAGTGGGCGGTCAATTGTGTCATTGTTCCACTGATCAATTGTTTATATGACAAATTGCAAACAAGTCGCTTTTCATTTACAAGTTTACAGAGCGACGCAGCACATTCCAGACAAAAGCAATGACCTCTGACTAAAAATTTGGCAAGCGTTTGGACCTGGAAGGCCTCGACCAATGAGATTTTTTTTTCTTCCTCCAGTTACGGTATTATGCTTCGGAGGAGGTTTTGCAAATTGGTTGCACAGACAAACAACCAGGATTAACAAACACGTGCAATGAAAAAAAAAAAAAACTGTAATCAAAAGCATTTGTATGTGTTTTGGTAATTTTCTTAAAAGGAAATGTAAGTCTTATTTACTTTTCTGCTGTGAAAGTGCCCCTTACATCAGTGTTCTCCAGGTTGCATGAAAGTTAGGCTCTGTCTAATAATGTTAATATTTTTTTGTTTTTACTAGCAAAATAACTAATTATAACTAATTTTCACACAAACAGTCAACCAACCCACTGCTTTGTCCAATCTTTAATTTGAGCACCTGTCTACAATGCCTATCAGCATTGGGGAGTAACTAGTTACGTGTAACGGAATGACATAATTTAATCACAAAAAAAATGTAAGTGTAATCTGTTAGTTACTCAGAAAAATTGTGTAATTAAATTACAGTTACTGATGATAATGTTAATGATTACAAAGGGGGTTACATCTGAATATTTTCTGTAAAAAGCTTTGGCTATATGTTGAATAATGTTCATTGTGTTGTTTTGCATGTTTTTGATTTGCACATTGCCATCTTTTGCCATTTCAAGTCAAAGCTGTTTAGTAAAGTTTGATGCTATTCTGATGCTTTTGATTGATTCTCCTGTTTGAATTTGCAGCGCCCCTCGTCTGACATTAACACTGCCTGGTTTAAACATTTGAAAATGGTTAGCAGTTGAAAACATTCATTAGAAATTTAGAAAAGTGATCAAAAAGTAATCAAATGTAATAAGGCACATTACTTTGATAAAAAAAATTGAAATAGATATACATTACTTATTACATTTTAAATAGGGTAACTAGTAATCTGTAACCTATTACATTTTCAAAGTAACCTTCCCAACCCTGGTCACAACTGGACATATGAAAACTGCATATAACTCAGTAGGTGTCAAAATAACATGCATAAAAAGTAACCTACGAAAATCAGTGCTAGCATTGCTAAACTGGCTATGTTGCTGATATTTTGCAAGGACAAACTAGTTAGCTTAGCTAGTTAGCCTTGACTCTCAGAGTGGTGTAAGCTTAACAGGACAATGAGTGCATCCAAATGTTGAATGATATAAGCCAAAAAAGTCTAAAAGACTACAGACTATTGGCTTAAACAGTATGTCTCTAAGCCATGTTGGCTTTTAGGCTGTCAAATAAGTCAGATATTTACATAGGAAATGCTGGCCTATAAGTCTGATATACTGTCCCAATGAGGATCTGAACAAGTGTTCAAAATATGTTGATACCTGTTGTATCATTAAAGTTTATATTACTCTGCTTCGAAACTTTAAATTTCACTGCAGCTTTAATATAGTCTGAATAAATCATACAGTAAGGGCGTAGCAGCACAAGGCAATGCTCTGAAGACTTTTACGGTAAAATTACGACTGATCTAAATATAAATTGCTATCAGTTTAGTCACACAACTTGCACACTGTGTTTGGCAGACCATATTTAGGGACAGTCAGCTGGCAGAATGAATTGGCCACCCACAGATCCCTTGCATTGTAAAGCTGCCACATGCTCTATTAGTCCCCACTGTTTGAATGTATACATTGGAGATAGCAGAACAAAATCAGACAGCAAGGCCTACTCGGCGCCATGAAATCAGGACATCATCATCCTTTGGTCTAAACATGAATATTCACACCACGCTTTAGTTTACATCATGGAGAACATATCATGCGTGCCAATGCGGCTTTGATGTGATGCTCTGAGTGACTCTCCATTCACGGAGACCAAGCAAGCACATATTGTAAACCATAATATATGACCTCTCGTTGAGCATATTCTTTGTGGGGTCTCGCAGACAAGCCGTGCACTTGGGAGGGACACGAATGACTGAACATTGCTCTATTGAGTAAGCCTCCTAATAGAATGGCATGTTTAGGCCTGTCATTCAAAGCAGAGGAGCGTCGTGTGATGAGGAGGCTCGCTAAATGAGTGTTTTAGCAGGCATAGCTAATGTCTACAAACCTGTGGTGTTTAGTTTGCTGTTAAGGATGACATTAACAGAGACACAGACCCAGGGATGCTGATCAACCCTGAGGTCCTAACACATGGGATGGTATTTCTGGCTCATTTCCTGCACCATAATCAAGGCTTATGTACCTTTGTGTGAGTATGAATAGACGTGGGTGTGTTTCTTATATTTTAGGGCTTGCTTTTGTGTAACCAAGCTCAGCACAAGATGTCAGTTTTCTCTGTTTATGTCGGTCTTTCTGTCTTTCTCTCTCATCCTCTCTCTCACCCTCTAATGGAAGCGGGAGGGAATCAGCTAATTAAGGATGTAAATGGAACTGAGGAGTGACAAAGAGCCTGCTTGTAATTCGCATCTAAATTGTCTCTTACCTCAGCAGAAAATTTATCACAGGAGACAATGTCAACTTTTACATGGGGAGAGCCATTTGCATTTTTTGAATTCATTACAAGGGTGGTGCAGCAATCATAAGGCGTGATAGAGACCCCTACCCTCCCTCCATTCTGCCGCACCCACCCTACCCATCACTACCGGGTAGAGGATAATCTGATGGGTTCCTCTTCGGTGGTCACTCAGCAGTAGTGGAGATGCAGGGAAGAAAGAAGAGAAGAGAAGAGAGAGGAGAGGTGCAGGAGGAACAAGGAGAGAGGTGAGGAGAGTTTGCTGGATGTGGAGCATAAAGTGGCCCACCCACTTGTTTATGTGTGTGTGTGTTTGGGAGCGTGCATGTGTGCAGCAAAGCCACAGCAACCTCCCGAGCGACAGAAACCTTGTTGTGATTTATGCAGCCTGAGATATGAGTGCTGGTTACGCAGTAGCAAGACATCGATCTGACAAAGCAAACCAAACAATAAAGAGGCGAGGAAGATGATGTGCCCAGTGGAGTGGAGAAATGGAGAGTGTACCTATAAGAGCTAATTATCTGAGCACATAATTCTTCAGGTTAAGACAGGGAGAGCGGAGAGCCAGCCAAGCCACAGCTGTCGAAGAGAAGGCTTGGCCATGCAATGGGCCTAAGGTCCCAGGTTGTGGTCAAATATAATTGATAAACAAAACTGTATATCAGCACACTTTGTCAATAAGCTAGGCTAAGCTAAAATAGGTAGGACCTGGCTGAATGTTTGTACAGCAAACTGTCACGTATGTCATGTTCGATTAATACAAAATGATTCTAAAACCAGATTTTATGACTGTGTCATTAACTGATATTATTCAAAGTGTTGTCTTTAAAAATATGTACAATTATTTAAAAAGAAAATTGTTAATTTATTTACTAGTTTCTTTTACAAAAGCTTCTTGGGTGTATTTGTTGGTTGAAAAGGTACACAGGCACCAGCCCAGCATATGTGCTGACTTTGATGTTCTGACCTAATTGTTCAAATTTTTATCCAGACATCCTGAAATTTCTCTCCAAAAATTCAGAATTTCATATTTCATTCATTTATGTGGACTGCTAGCTGATGCATTAAAGTATTCTCAAATCCAACATTTGTTTCCATTCCAACATGTAGGCTAAACTTTAATTCTTTGCCTAAAAACAGCAGATAGAACAAAATCTCTCCTGAAAATGTTCTCTTTATCTACTGTTAAGTATTAAAAGATTGTGTCCATAACATCTAAACATTTAAGCTGTGTTCCAAAACGCATACTTCTGTACTTCACACTTCACATTTTGAGTGCACAAGTGTGTGAAGTGCATTCACACTGAGAAGTATGCAAAAATGCAGTGTACTACTCATGTGCTCAAAATGGTCCAAAAATCGAGTGTGAAACGATGGACGCTTCACACCCTCAACGAACACCATTATGATGACGCAGCATAAGCTGTGTCGGAAACTTCTCAACTTTCAAACTGGCAGCAGGGAATTACAGCCAAGGGTTTTCTTGCACCACTGACCTGGCAACTGTGAATGTCACCACATTGTACAGATGCAAGTTATACGTGTTTTTGCACCAAGCACAACTATGTGTACTGTTGTCAGATAGCCACGGTCAGTAATGTTTAATGGGTCTGTAATGATTTGTTACCGATAGCTTGCTAGCTAATGATAGAATCTGCTAGTTAGCTAACATGCTCCAAGCTATGGCAGCACATTTTAATTAGGCATTAATGTTATGGTGTGTGTTTGGTTTATGTTTGATATATTGTCATCTTTACTGTAGAACAT
>JAQFJA010000003.1:14791478-14802943 GCA_029874485.1 Naso brachycentron
TGGCTGAGGGCGTCTGCGACACCGACACCGTCCCCAGCGTTTCGTCCATCAACAGGTGAGTGGATATCGCAGTTTTTTCTGTATTTGACTATAAGATGACATGCAGAATTATTCCAAAGCGCGTTGCCCGATTTCACTGTGGAGCAAAGCTTTAAAAGAAATAATATGTCAGTGCGCCAAAAATGCAGCCGTGCGTAAACCGGAGAAATCAGCTCTAAAATAAGCACATAGCTATTTTATCTTCACATACAAGGCTGAATACAGTCAGTTCCAGCCGAGCCTATCCGGGGTGGTCTCACATGTGCAATTCAATCCCCTGTGCGGCCCTCCACAACACAGCCAGCACGGGGGCTGAGGCTGGGGCCACGAAGAATCACATCTGTCTCGATAAAAACCGATCAATACCGCGTAACCAGATCCAGAGGCAGAGGGAAATACCCAACACAGTCGTTCAATACGCGGACCACACTGGCGGCAGCAGCCTCTTTATTGCCAAGCAATTGCTCTGTTTTCCACCACCGAGGTGGATGTGGAGCGACAGATCACACATTTAGGCGAACAGTGTGGTTGGACAATTTTAAATTATTCCGGTTTTAAACACACATTATTATTATTAGGCTGCCATTATTGTGGCAATTATAATAATTAACATATAAGCAGAATAAAATATATTATAATTAAACGAACTGCGTCTTAAAACAGTGTTGATTTGTTAGATGGGCTGTAAAAGGGTTTCTGTTTTAGCAGCAGACACCCAACACCTTCACCTTTGCACATGAAGCGGGACAGCAGTAAGAGGACAAAGTGTCTTCAGACAGAGGACGCCGGTGGGAAAAAAAAAAAAAACGAAAAAACCCAGCGCATGTGTGCAAAGTGAAAAAAGCCCCATAGTGCCTGCGAGTGATGAACTTTGGTTAGGAGGCACTGTTCCAGAGAGCTGGTCATCGGCATTACATTTTAATGAGCTGAAGAGAGTCTCATAACACATCCAGCTAAATGCACGAGATGGATGCATCTTTTCTAAATACAAAGAAAGGAGAAATATTAGGAAATCAGGCTGCCATGGAAATGAGAGTTTCAACAGGCGCTGTTCTCTCTGTTCACCTGTTGTTACTAAAAAAATATATATATATAGTTTTATGAGTTATTATTGTGAAGATTTTCTGATAATCTGCTTAGTTTGAGCTGTAAGGAGAAACTGTGTCCTTTAAAACCAAGTTGGCCTGCACATTAATAATTAACATCAGGCCTTGTTGCAATGCACAAAACTGCGTGAACTCACAAATCACAACATGACAAGCAGCAGATTTAACTCCTCACAGTGTGTTTTCATATTTAAAAGGTTAATTTTCCTTTATTTTATGGCACAAAAATGCACAGAAGTGCTTTGAAATGTTTGCAATATCTCACCGTAACTTCAGAAAACTCCTGAATAGTGGTTTGTAATTCTCATTACATACTGTTTTAGATATCTAATGTTGTTTTTGTGTCTTACTGTTGGTCTTAAAGGAAGAATTGGGATTTGGTGGAGGAAGAGCAGAATAAGAGGCGGGCTGAGGGAGAGAAAGAGACAGTGGACCCCTGGTGGTCTCTGTGGTTAAGGGGCTGACCTCTGCTCTGTTGACTAAAGAGGATGTCCTGGCTTTAAACACATTTTTCCTGCATGAATTATTAAAGATTACACAGAGACTGGGTTGCACGTTGTTTTGTTGCCGCAGAGCGGAGTTTCCACCCGCTGCAGCAGGCCCAGTGGACAGAGGCGTAGCCACGAGGTCCTAAGCGGCTTTCAATCATATTGATCCACATTTTAATCTTTCTTTGGAGATATATATTTTTTACAACACCCAAACACTGAAGTCGTTAATTCACCCATCCAAATTGCTTATTCAATATCAACAACATAGACTTGAAACAAAGTCCTTGAATTTATGAGGCTCCCTCGAGTCATGAGGTCAGATAACTGTTGTGGTGAGATGTTAGAAATTCAAATAAAATATTGATGTGTGTTTTCTGGAGGAGGCTGCGAGCCTTTGTTGCCCTGCCTGAAGGAGAGAGTATGGAGGACACATGAGATAGTGAGGGGAATGAGAAGAGTCTGATGTACATTTTTGCCCCTGAGGATGTTAACCCTGTAGCTGCCTGATTCAGAAGTGATAGCTCGTTGCCGGATGCTGCCTGCACAGCACATGTGGACGTCACTCGCCTCATCTGCAGTCTGTAAAAATCTGTTTTTGTCACATCTCTTCCGCGTGGGATCTCTGTCGGTACACAGCGCTGCCTGTTATTCAATGATCTCACATTCACCTGTCAATCAAAACATTACCACAGTCATGCCATCATGTCCCATTAGAGTTTAAGCTCCACACTGTACCTTTCTGTTAGCTTAAAGAATTACATTATCTCCAAGTCCTCTAATTTTTGTCCTCCTTTATTCTATTGTGACACCTTCCTTTATTTTTTACTTAATTATTTCTAAGTGCAGCACTTATTAAAACACATTGGATTTGGCAGTGGGCTCAGGTTGGCCTGATAACACACTATTGCTTTCCTGTCACATATAATTTATAGATCACCATTTGCATTTGCTGCTCCTCGTTGCCATTCGTCGTCAACTTTTCTATCCTGGAGTCCCAATCAATAGGCTCTGATCCTCCGTGAGCCCGGAGGATTCCTGTGTGCAACACTGAGCAACAAAAAGACCAAAAAACTACAACGGACACCAGAGAGGGGACGGAGAGTACAGGGAGGAATAAAGAAATGAACTGGAGAGTGAAGAGAAGGAAAGAAAGAGACGAGGGGTTTAAATGATAGAGATTGTATAAGTACAGTAAAAGAGAGAGCACATTGGACAGTAGAGAAGAAATGAGAAAAGGCGATGAGGTTTGAGGGAGAGAGGAGTGAAAGATCAGGTTTGAGAGATGGAGAGAGAAAGAGAGAGCGAGGAGGAAAGAGGGAGTGGGGAGCAGGAGAGGGAGATTATTAGAGTTGGCCAGGTAGAGCCAGTGAAGCTGATCATTGAGGTGAATTGATGTGATTTCATGCTTTGTTTGCAAGATCATTCAGACCAAAGTGCAATGAAGACTTTCCCGCCACATCACATCTTACTGGTATGGGGACTTTATCATATTTCTAACCTCAGAATCCAGCTAGATTGAATCCACAATCTCAAGGGGCAGCCCCTATTCAGCCTCGCACAGAAGCAGAGAGATTGCCCCTAAAGCCCCGAGATTGGCTATTTGTGACAGGGCCCTGAATATGAGGATACAAGCGGCCCAAACGATGGAGCACTTGTACATGCACGGGTGTAAGTGGACCTGATGTGCCGCGTTTAAGTGTCCTGGGGGCGGCCGGGCTGCTGTGAAATCTCCATGCTCTGGAAGCAGTATTGATTGATCCATGTCTGTTGTTCACTTTGCCAGGATTATCCGCACCAAAGTCCAGCAGCCATTCCACCCGTCCCCTGACGGATCTGTTACGCCGCTCTCCACGCCGGGCCACACCATAGGTGAGCGTGAATGAAGGCTACAAACAGATTACAGCACAATCAAATGAGCCATTTTGGGCTGTTGAGAGAGGAGAAAAACACCTTAACATGCGTGCTTTTTCACACACACACACTAACTCTGCTTTCTCCATCAGTGCCCAGCACAGCTTCGCCCCCTGTGACCAGCGCCTCCAACGATCCCGTAGGATCCTACTCCATCAACGGCATTCTGGGTATCCCCCGCTCCAATGGCGAGAAGAGGAAACGAGACGACGGTAAGGGAGACACAAGATCCCTTTGTTTTCCACCCTTTTAATTCTCTCCATCACTCGTCTCCCACTTTTTTTCCTGTGTGTGAAGAAGATGGCATTTATGACAGCGCTGCAGCCAAGTGTGTTTCTGTGTGCTGTCTCCAGTGACTTGTTATGTTGTATATCAGGCAGGGTGAATGTTGAGAGAGTGTTGCGATTCAATCAGCTTTTTTGATGCCCTGCGTTTTACCATACGCCTACAGAGCTGCATCTCAATTTTTATACCATGCTCAGATGTACTGTAGATATCCCATATAGCTGTCATACAGCTCTAATCCCTCTTGGCAAGGCATCAGTGCTGCTGCTCCTTGCTTTCATTTCTGTAACGTCACAAAAGGCAGAAAAAGAAGCTCGATCCTATCAGTTAATGATTCAACATTCTGCACTGTATAGCTACATGAAGAATTTTTAAACTGAATTATATGCTCTTCTGTGGTGCTACACAGCATTAAGATGCTCAAAAATAAACAATTTTTTAAAAGAGTGTATACCAGGCTGCACTACCAGGAGAGTGGTAAGAAAATAGACCCAGATATGCTCAAAGATTAAGTGGAAGCCTATTCAGTCCAAGCCAGAATTTCTCATTCCCAGGCAAAGGCAAGAGAGTGGACACACGCTGCCTCGGGGCTAATAGATTATCGGTTTTGCAAACAATTGGCTTTTTTAATGCCTATGAATTAACATGTCCCTGGTGGAGGCCTGAACAGGTGTAGGAACAGACCGGTGGAGGCAGGGAGGGGGCTGCATGTGTGCCAATGTGTGTGTGTGTGTTTGGAGGTGGCTGATGGTATGATGTGGTTGAAAATGATCTCAAAGAGCACTCATCAAAACAGGCCGCTTCCTTCTTTTATGTTTCTGTCTCTTTAGTTCTCTGGAGTGGCAACCACTTGGATGGAAGGAAAATAGGACATTGTAAGTTCAAGTTAGAAAACCTTCTCTTTTGCTTTGGTCAATCAGATGATAACACTTTCCTTTCAACTGCTTTTTTTTCTTTTTTCTTATTTTTGTTTTTGGCTCTTCCAGGGTTATGGGTTTGTGAGGATGAGGCGGGGAAGATTTTTCCAATAAATAATCTCCTGAGAAATTAAAATAAATGAAGCTAAAGTGACTGTGGAAAATTCTATTTTCCATGTAATGGCATGCAGCTCAATATACAGTAATGCAGAGCGTGGCTTATTCAGAATTGCTATCAGGCAAAAAAGCTGTGGATTTTTAATAATACGGTTCATTTTTTTTGTAAATCTTTTTTTTTTAAATAACTCTGTAATTGGCATTTCCCCTTAATGTGGCCTTTTACACTAAGAAACCTGCTGCAGCTTTTGCATTTGAAGATTAATGGTAATTATTAATTGCTCACATTTTTAAAATTGTTTCAGTGTAGTTGTTATTTTACAAAACAAAGCTATATAGATGGTGTCTGCTGCAGATGGAACACCTACTTGAATTAGCACAAAAAAGTTACCTGCTAAATAATTAATGTCACTGTATGAGACAAGTTAGCAAATACAAAAATGAGTCAACAGAAAAGTGGGAGAGTGCAGTGAAGAGTTTTCACGCTGCTTGAAATATTCTACAATTAACTCACTGGACTCTGTTGCATGTGTGTAAACCAACCGAAGATTTTTGCCGTGAAAGCCTCACACAAAGTGATCATTTAATGAACATGGACAAAAACGTTGCAGGCCTTGTACCGCTGGTGTTTTGATGGTGATGGTGTCTGATCTCGGTAGTGGCTGAAGTCAGCGGTTGCCCTTTGAGGAAGAAAAAGGTCCCCATTACTGGAGGGCTGTAGAGATAATGTAGTGTGACACGCGTTATGTACACCGGGTCCCCGTAAGACGAGCTTCAGGGACATAGGTGCCATAAGAGCCATTAATCTGTCCTTGTCATGTGTTATTGCAAATTAAAAGTAGCATGTTACACTGGACGGCTTCGAGTGAAAATGGGAGGAGGAAAGGGGGAGACAGAGGAGCAGGGCAACGAAAGGGGAAAAAAAGGGTTTTCGAGGGAAGGAAGGAGGGAGGAAGGAGGGAGGAAGGAGGTCTTGGCAGCCTCAAAGAGAGTTGAGCAAGGATTAGTTTTAGGATTTGTGCGTGCGTATATACACACGCCTATGCACGGGAGTGTGCGTGCTAACTGTGTCTGTTTGTAACTCGGTGGCTTCAGATGCTCCTCACACGGTGAACATAGTGACATTTAAAAGAATTTGCAATTCTGCAGAGAAAAGCTATTAATTCACAAATTAACACCCCACCACCACCACCACCACCACCCCTCCCTCTATCTTGGATGTGCAAGCTATCGAAAAGACAAAAGAAATAGCCTTAAGGGGGGAAAAGAAAGAGTCTCAGCCCTATCTGTGGAGAGATTGGTTTGCATGTCTGCAAGCGGCGATACCAATTATGCCAGTGCTGGGAGAATGCGTCTCAATGCACTCCCCTCCTTTGCCCCAACCCCCCCAACAAACCCCTCCATGCACACACACACACACACACACACACACACACACACACCTCCACCCACCCCAAATCTATCCATAGCCAGATTTATTTGTGTATCTCATTACAGGAAATGGAATCTTGTTCCTGCCAAATGCATTAATAGTGAAGTGGGGAAATTAGCCTGTTGTACAGCATGCTCTCACTCAGTCATTTAAACCTATGGTGGAAGTGGAAGCCAAGAAAAGGCAGAGAGGATTGGGTGACAACTGCTGTATGATTGTCAAATGTGTATTACAGTGCTAGAAAGTTCGGGGCCCTGCCTGTCGTTTTTCAAACATGATTTTGAGCCATTTGAGACGTATCTGCTCGAATTTGTTCTCTTTTTAAAGAAAATGTTGTTATTAGAGCTGCCATTTTGAAGTAACTCAAGCATTTTCCTACTCTTAGCACCCAATGACAGGTTCCCCCTGACCTTACCGCTGTGTGCAGTCAGGTTGCTGTGACCTCACTGTATGTTTCTCTCATCGCCGGCTTACTGCGTCCTGGATGGAGCCCAGTACAGCTCTGCCTGGGGAGGACAGGCAGTTGGGAGCTACAGTGATAAATTAGATGGAGAAAGCAAAGGTCATAACTTGTGATTGTAGCGTGGGTGTGGGATGAGTGTAGAAGGAGCTGATGAGTGTGTGAGGAGGGAGAAAAATATACGGCCTAGCAGGTTGTTCATTCATGATATAAAAAGAGCGATCGCACGCAGCAGCCGGAGTCACATCAAGCTTGTTCAGTAGCATGAGGAAAAATGAATACAGTCACTGTTTGGATTTGATATTTGGCCCTTTGGAGATTGCCGGGTGCGTATCTTTTAACACATGTGACCCATTTGTGGAGTTTGAATCAGTTAGTGTATGGATTTGAACCTGGGCCTACACTGGTTGGCTAGCCAAGCCAGTCCATGACAATGAGTCAATAGAGGATCACTTTAGAAAATAAATGCATCCAGAGCGAGACAGAAATAAATGGAATCATGAGCACCATGATGGCCCTGATGGGGTGTGTGTGAGAGAGAAAAGCCCAGGTTTGAGAGGGGCCACAGAGCGTAACATAGAAGCTGTTTTGGCCCCGACAGTAGAGGAGCACACAAAAGGGTCCACACTGCGTTTCTCCCCCTCCTCCTTCTATGCTCTATCTCTGTCGCTCTCTCTCTGCAACATTTAATTTCTCCCCTTATCGTCCTCTTTCTTGAGTCGAGTCTTGTGGGCTTGACCATTTGCATTCCGCAACATGGCTGCGTGAGGCCGCACATATAGTTGTAAACAGTCTACAATGAGCTCCCGTCACAAAAATATAAGGAGAGAGAATTCACTCAACGGAGAGGAATCATGTCAGAGAAAAGTCAATTACGGGCAGTGATGCCGAGAATTAATGGAGCGATGCATTACTCAGCTTGAGGAGGGAGAAAAGGCAAGAGAAAAAGACGAGATGGGTTAATTGCATTTCCACAAATACTCGCCACACAGGGTGGTGAACGCTAAACGACAGACTGGTCCAGAGGAGGGTAGAGAGAAGAGCAGAGGGAGACAAAGAGAAAGAGGAGATGGGAGTGAAGTCAGATTAAAGAGGGAGAGGGTGTTCTGCAAAAATAACCTTCTTATTAAGTCTTTTTTTGGTTTGTAATTGAGTCCAAAGTTGTTTTTTATTTAAGATGATTTAAACTTGCTTTAAATGCAATTTAAATCATTTTCACATTTTCTAAAAAATGTGCAATTTTTATTTCTTGAGGTGCAGCAATTTGTTTTATTCCTTAGTCTTTTACATTTAGTGACAATAAATTCACTGCACTGATTTTGATTTAATAAAACAAATTTTTTTCACAATGTTCAAATATTATTTTAGTCCAAACTGACGTGTTTTTCCTGCACAAACATCAGGAGCAAGCAGGCATCCTACTCAAGAACACTTTCACGTGTGGTAAAGAAGCCAAGAATCAAACCTTCAACCTAACAGTTAAAAATATCACCTCTATGATTGATAACCACCCTCTTTTTAATGTTATAAACTTAAAATTACATCCAAACAGCTACGTGTGTATTTATTATTTATTATTTTCTGGATCTGAGAATTTGAATCAAAGAAAACAAAAAAACTGGAGTGCATTGAAATACCTTCAGTGCAGCCTCAGTGCTGGCAGTGAGTGCAAACATCAAATAAGCATCACTGTGCCTGCTGACAGTCAGTACACTGCTTGGTGGTGCTAAATCGAATTAATAAAGCTCTTAAACACGGCACAACATAACAGGATCTTAACAGCCATGGCAGTGTTGCTGCCTCTCTCTCTCTCTCCCCCACCCCACCCACCTCTCTCCTTTCCGCTTCACAGCTTTCATAAATATAGCTAGCTTACAGGGGAGGAGTGTTCACCCTATGGGTATACCAGTTTGTTTGTGCTCTCTCTTTCTTTTTCTTTTTCTTTTTTTCTTTTCAAGCATAACTGCATTTTTTAAAAACATCAACTAATGATCCGCAATTTGCGATAGCATCATTTCACCTATCAGCAGCAGACTTGCAGCCTCTGATGTAGGAAAACCCCGTGCCATTGATTTACGGACAGAGCCAGGCGCTGTGTAGGAATTCATTTGCCTTTCAAACAAGCCCCCTCCTCTGCTCTCCTCTCAGTTATCTTCAGAGGGACAGGGGAGATGAAAGAAGGACATAAAGTGCCACCATGCCACCACAGGACGTTAACATCCCCCTTAGAGACAAAGCAAAACAGAACAGCTCTTGATACCATTGTGGTCTGTTTCATAGTAGCTGTTGTGCAAGTGTGTGTACAAATGTCTGAAAGTGCATGAGTGTGAAAGGCTTAGAGCAACTTTTGGATTATTTTAAGACAGTGTTGTTGCACAAAAAGCTGCATTTTTATGTCCATTAGTTCAGTTTTGAGTTTGCTGCACAGTCCACTTTAACTTCTGGGCCAAACGAGGTCAAACAGCATCCGTCTGTTTGAGCTGATCAAAGAAAGTATTAGCAGAGAGCACGCTGCTTCAGTGGTGACGTGTGAATGTCACCACTGGAGAGTCTTGTTTTTATCTCGGCTTGTCTCCTCACACTTTGGTGTTAAAACGAGGAGACGCAGTCAGCTGGTGCTCTGGGAGTGATAAGAGAATACCTGCTGAGACACCCAAAGGGGTTGAAGAAACACTGAGAAAATGAAACAAGCCAGTCAATGAGACACACACACACGCGCGCACACACACACTTGCAGGCGATCTGACAGTCGGGCTTCACACTCCACTTGACGCACTGACTGTCAAAGGATGAATCTGATTTATTGCAGCTATCCTGTGATATATGTCAAACATGGACCTCTAATGGCAACTTCTGAAAATAAATGATTTACTAGTATTTCCATTTAGGGCCAAATCTGTAATTCTTTGTCCACATAAATTTGATATATGTGTATTCACATGTATACATGAAGAGTAGTGATGAAAAAAAGTGTTATAATGAGGTCTTTTTTGCTCCAACATTTAACAACAACCCAAAGTGCTGCTAATATAGATTTAGTTATTGCCCTTGTCAGTTAGCAAATTCCAAAACTGGCTGCACCAAAAATGATCCCGTGAAGGGAACGTACGTGCTCTTGCAGCCGGTTCAGGAGGCCTGGTTAAGTGTGTGAGGGGTTGCAGAGTATAAGCATGCTCCTCCATAGTGAATGACAAACAGTTGCTATTGATCGAGCTTGCCTCTTTTCTCAGACCAGCTGATACAAGGTAATTAATGACTCCATTTTCTTCTGTACCACAGACAACAATTGAGTTTCATACAGCAACACTGATGCTGCTCCACCAGCAGCAACCACAACCCTCCACCCATGGGAGCAGTCTGAGGGGGAAAACAGAAAAAAGCCTGTGCTAAAATATTCGGTTAACTGATGGTAGGAGAAACACATGTGGCAGGAGAAAAAACTGATTCCTTCATAAATGTTACACAAAGCTAAAGTCGATATATTTTAGCAGTGAAACACACACACACACATAAACACACACATACACACACCCTCCCTCATACCCAATTGCAGTCCTCTATTCCATTCTCTCCATGGATCTATTTCTTGGTGCGAGTCGGGTTCATCCTCTGGCCTCAGCCATTGAAAAAAGGTCAAGCAGCCGAGCAGAATGGCAATAACGCCCCTGAAATGGTACCATCAGTGGAACATGATTGATCAATTGAATTCCATAGCACAGAAAAATGTGGGATTAAGTAGAGTATTATACGCACAATGAGTTGAGGCATGATGTTCATTCCAAGTTCATTTCGCCTCCCTCCTCTGCTGGCGGATCAGGCAATCAATAGCGGCCTTGCATATCATATATCACCGCTGGCTCGCCCAGGAGAGAACATAATCTGCTGCAAATTTAGAATGACAGATTTGTATGGGAGCTAAAGCCCTCATCCGCTGTTGGCGGCGGGGTGTAAGGAGGAAGGGAGGGCGGCGGGAGGCAGGCAGTGGAGTGGAGGTTTCTGGGATGCTGGCTGGAGGTTTTAGCTGCAGATTTTCTTTTCTTTCAGCATTCAGGACTTGATGAGCGAGCAGAGGGAGAGCTGCGGCAGCAGCGGCAAGGCTGCCCGGCTGAGTTGATAGGGTCAGAGATCAGGAGAACGAGGGAAGCATGGGCTCATTTGTTTATATAGAGTGCGAGTGAGTGAGGAAATGCATACGCTTGCCCTCGACGCCCCGTCCTCATTCGGCCCTGAGTGCCGTCCCCACTCCATTCTGTTTTCCAGGAGACAGGCAATATGTGGGGGATGGAGGGAGAGAAAGAGAGACAGAGAGAGGGAAGGGTAATATGTTCAGGAGGAAATAGTGCAGTTAAATAATGGCTCTCCATTTCCCGCTGGCAGAATGAGAGGCTCTGTATGTAATCGCCAGCCCTACTTTCTCCTCCTGAAACACACGCTCTCCCTTACAAGTATATATTTGCACCGAAGGTAATCCATCAATTACCATAGACCTATCACATGATGACCGTGCTGATGGTGGGCATGAGGAGAGGTGGCGGGGTGGGGTGGGGGAGGCAGAGAGCTGCCTGACTGAGTGTATATATGTGTGTGAGAGGAAGAGAGAGACAGTGAAGAACAGAGGAAGATAAGAGGCAGACATGCTGGTGGGTCTTCCTGAATTTACTCCCGCTCCTCATGCCATCACTCTCACACCCGTTGAGCTCAAAAGAC
>JAQFJA010000003.1:14819520-14829606 GCA_029874485.1 Naso brachycentron
TTTTTTAATTTTTTGTTTCTTTGTTGCTGTTGTTGTTGGTGTTATTTTATTCATGGATCCTCACATTCCTTTTATGTGATGAACTGCAGTATTTTTCTGCTCTAAAGAGAGAAGTCCAGGGGAGATGACAATGGTCCCATAGCTGGATGGTGCAGCGGCTTGAACCAGTGTTGTGGGGCCTCTAATGAGATCCTGGCTCCACACTGTAGGCGGGCTTTACTCTGGTGCTTTGACTACATCCACTCCTCCCATTTCTGCAGTCCCACCCACATTATCAGAGAAACACAGCATGTCCTACAACGTCTACTGTCCCTATAACACCAGTGGCAACATCACAGTCCCTGTGGCAAACAATCAGATGTAAAAACAAAAAAAAAATGTAAATCATTTTGCATTATAAGTATTAAAAACATGGTAGACACAAAATTGTCTCGCCAGAATTTTTTAAATACTTCAATTTTTTTTTTTTTCGCTCACTTCGTTTTTGGTTTTTTTTGGTAAAAAAACAGGGGTACCACTTTCTATGAAGCCTGTCTCTATACGCATTCTAACACATTATGAACACACTTATAATGAATTGTGGGCATGGTTATGTTAGGGTTAGGGTAAACCCTAACCTTGGGTATAACTATGATTATATGCACATTATAATGCATTATAAGTATGTTCATAATACATTATAGATGGATGCTTTAAGTAATGTGTTACCAAAATAAGAAGCTATCAAGTAGTTTATTCACATTTCCCTCATTTTTCACTCACGTCCACGTCCATGCATGATTGTCCTTTGCTTTTACTTTGCACTATAACCTCAGCAGATTTAATTTATCTGGTACATTCACTTAATTGACCAACCAATTTTAAACATAGTCAAAGTTTTTTGAGTTGTAATATGTAGGTGGAAAAACACAAAGCAGAAAGACAGACAGACATGTTTTCTTGAAAACATCTTCTGAGCAAAAGCGACGCTGTCAAGTTTTGGAGCTGTTTGTCAGCCGTCATTGCCACACGAGTGAATTCTCCTGGGTTAGACTTCATTCAGCTACTTAGTCATACCACTAGATGCCTACACAGTTTAGAAAGCTGTACGCAGTTGAGCGAACCAGCTGCAAATTAGCTTCAACAATTGCCTTACAAGCCTGTTTTTTCAACGCAAATTCATGTCTGTTCAAAGAAATTGACTGCCTTTACAAACACATATTCATCACCCTCCGCGTTCGACTCTCCACTGACTGTAAGGAAACACTGATTCAGTTTGCTTTTCTGAAAATATTTTGTGAATGTACTTTTAACTACATTTGCCAAAGACTTAGTTTGATATTTAATATTTTATTTACAGTATATGTANNNATAAATAAAGCAGTATTATCTTTTAAAATAAGTAGTCAACACTGAACATGTGCGTGGTGACAGGCAAACAACACAAATGCATATGGCTGTGATGAATAAGGTGACATTCAGTGACTCTATATTCCATCAGTTGCAACAAAAATGCTGCTTTGTAGAATGATTTGTGAATAATGTGAAGACAATTCTTCTCTGTAAATAATATCACACACACCATTGCAGTATCATACTAATGTACTGGCTCCCTTTGTAGATAAACAGACAGAAAAAAAAACATGCATTACATTTGTGTCTTATTGTAACGTTGTGTTCTGAGAAAAGGCACAACTGCTGTATCACCTGTGGCTGCATATGCTGTAGTGGCAGGTTTCAGAGGCTAACATCACATAGGTTGTCCTTGTCATTTTATTTTGTTTTCATGATAATGTCATGATGATGTTTTATGTCACTATGCAATGAGTTTAATGGCTTTCTGTATCATCTTTTGTTGTTGGGCTCAGAATAAGTAATCCCCATGGAGAACAGCATAAAGGTTACGATGTACAAAAGACCTCCAGCGTGAAATGGTTTCTCTCTTTTGCTCAACAAATGTGTGATCAAACTGAAGTCACTGGCAACAGTCAAAGACGATGTCCTGTTGCCTGTCAGTAGATGTTGTGATCATTATGTTGATCCAAACTGCAGTCTGTGCATTCATGTATAGAAACCCAGGCACCCATCTCTCCTCCCTCCATTCTCTCAACCAGTAAATCTTTAGTAAGGCATCAAAAATGAAGTTTACTTTAATGCTACACAAGCAAACACATCATCTGGTACCAGGGTGAACTGTCACTGCTGAGGGCGTCCAGATAACAGAGGAACAGACTGCGGTCCTGCTCTCCAGGAGAAGCGATCCTCCACAAATTGCACTTGGGATTTGCCTATTTCTGTCTACATGTAGCTCGACACATCTGAAAATGAAACACTGGCGCGGAGTGCGGGCCACCGTCATTCAGGCGAGGTCTTCGCTGTAGGAAGCGGAGCACCTCTGAAGGAATATGGGTCTTCGGCTGTTGTAAAGTTGATACAGGAGATGTGTCACGGACATAAAAAGGATTCTCTGATGGAAATCCACACAGAAAGCCTTGTGGCCTCAATCATTGTTCTGTTTCAGTTCTGTTCCAATTCTTCTTTGTGCACATGAGAAATAAATTCTTTTATATGTCAGTCGTTGACTTGGTGTCCTTTCATTATTAACCCCATAAGAAAATGATCTGGAGTTCAAGGTTCTCGGGCAGAACTGTGCTGCTGGTGTATTGATGTTTGGTTTTATGAACAGCCGGGATGACAGGAGGCATTCATACACGTTACAGCTCTCATATGAAATACATGAAAGCTGCAGAGCACATTGTTTAGGTGTATAGCATATATTATGATTCCTGTTAAGTGTAGCATGAGTGTGCAATAAAATAGCAGTTGCATTCAGTTAAGGCATGTGTGTTTTGTGCAGGATGGAGGGCGAAAGAGAGAAAGAAAAGGAGAGAGAGGAGGGTGAAACAAAGAAGCAGGACAGTTGGAGAGGCAGAAGAGCGTTGCCCCAGCTTCTGACTCCAGTATATTTAATGATGCATTGGTTTCATCCTGCACTGCTGCTGCCTCACCTCCTCTCTCCTCTCTACACTCCCTCCTCTGAAACACACAAGCAGCCAGTTGTAATTCAATTTCCCTGCTTCCTCTGCCTATTGTTTATTTCATGGATCCCCATGAAGCATCAAAAGCTGCTGTTTCTGTCAGCCCCCTAACTGTCCTATGTGTTTGTCATTCAGACCTTGTTAAAAGACAAAAAAAAAAAAAATACACACACACACACAAGCTACACTCCCTTCTCTCGCAGCTGAGAATTCCCAGTGGTAAAATTATTCCATTTAGATGGGAACTTTTTTGTCACTACCCTGTCTAAATTGGCATATCTGGCTCTCTCGTAGAAACCAATAAACTGTGAACCCGGATGCATCTGTCAGTCAAGCTCATCTTTACTTTAGCGAGCCAGATGACAACAACAGGAGAAGAGACACACACCAGCAGAATGGGGCGCACTGATTGGCTCTCATCAGTTAGGCATTACGAAAAGCACCTGTCATCCTCGGGGCTTCTCAAACGCGCGCCGAGAGGCCCTGCAGCGGGGCCAATGGGCCCCGCGCAAAGATTTACTCAAACACTTCACCCTCATTGTCAACTTGGCTTGGTGATGCCCTACAGATAGGCCTCCTTAGCATGATTCATGTCTGTCACTGATAATGTATGCAGTGAAATAAGCCCATTTTAAAGAGCTGCTGGATGGACAGTCTGAAGCAATCCTTTGCAAAGTTTAAGTTTTACCAGAAATCAGCGCATTGCATTAAATTATTTTTTCAACTTTTATAACTTTGACCAAGCATTTTAAATAAAACTGATCTTTGACTTTCACCACCTTTGGTGGGAAGTAACTAAGTACATTTGTAATTTGCGTATACGTCAGGTCCCTGTGCTTTATTTGAATATTTCCCCTTTATGTTACTTTATACTTTCAAGGGAAGTATAACTACATATAGTTTATCCTAAACAACATTTCTCTGATAGCTGTAGTGAATTGTTATTTTTCCATTTAGATTTTCCATTAAGAAAATATATTATGGGTTTCTAAAATATGATAAAAAATTTGCTTTTCCAAAATAAGTTGCATACTTCAGTAACCACTTTGTCGCAGGTTTCAGACATCTATGAGATGTTATCAGTTAAACTGGGTCAAAGCCAAAACTGATTTAATATTTGTTTCCCAATATTTCACCACAAGCAAAAAAAATACTGAATTTGAAACAAATCTGACTTGAGTGACAATAAAATATCTAAGTGTTTATAAAGAAGTGCAAACTGGAGCAGCTGCTACTTGCATTGATGCATAAACATGAGCAATCAAATAAAATAACGTAATTTACATTTATTTATCAGCAAGTAGGGCTGTAACTGTAAGTAATTTAATGTTTGATAATATAAATGCATTTTGCTGATATATTTTTTGATTTGTGTACAAACATTGTCCTCAATGACACAACAATGTTTAAACCCAAAGACAAAAAAATATTCAAGGCAACGGTGCATTTCATTTATTCACCTGTCACTGAACTGACAGGTTACTGGTTACTGGTCTTTGGTGTCAGCTGGTTAAAAACCAGTCAGAGAGTGAAGACGGGAGGCGGCAAACATGACAAAACATAATGTGAATAAAACTTGAACACATTACCTCGTCTATTCACTGTTTCTGCCTGAGTCAGTCTGACAGATTTTCGTCTGGCGGCTGTTTAATGACAATTAAATATTGTACCTCTGACTGAACTTTATTTCTGTGGTGTTGCATCACTACTTTCATTACTTGAAAAAGGAATTAAGTACTTTTTCCAGCCAAAGTCAACAGGGTGTTTCCTTGAACAGAATAAACACTGAGAAAGTCAAGCACACACACCTAACTCACTGTACAATCATTTGTCTTTGTGTGAACATCAAAGAGAACAAACCTGGATGAATCTGGAGGTTTGACACCAGCGCGGCGTTGTTCAAAGACGAGGAGCGGTGGTGGTCTAGCACTGACGCCCTGTCATCTGCCTGCATGGGAGCCTGTCATCAGCCTCATCATGTGGCTGTCATAGTTGATGCTGGTGAGGGGAGAGGCCAACCCTGCTGTGTCAATCATCGAGCCCTCATTAGAAGCGGCTTTAATTAGTGGCTTCACGGGTGCAGTATTGTTCACAACGGCGCCTTCGTTAACTCTGTTAATCCCAAATGGATTCGGGCTGAGAGGAGGCAGCACTGCCGCAGTCCAGAGGTATAATGTGAAGCTACTTTATGTGCTTCTGGTTGACAAGAGTCATTTCTCATGTTGTTCATGTCTTAAAATGTATTATTTTTGTCCTAAAGTGACTACGAGGAACTCATGAAGCAGTCTCATGATTCCCCTGATTGTAATTTCCTGTATCAGCAAACAAAGACCCTCAGCGAAAAGACTGATATTTTCGTGTAGTTACTATTAATGCCTGTGATCGGGTCTGAATCCCCGCGAACTCAGACAAAATTCTGTTGTTCTGTGCAATGACAATAGCGTAATTATATTCTATGCCAAACGGCTGTTAGTTTGCACCTTAGCATGTAACGTTAATGCAAATGGTTGTGTAACGTTAGCCTACAGAAAATAAAGGAAATCGGTCTCGGGGGACATTACTGCCATACAACTGGCTTATAACTTATTTCTCAGTCACATATAAATACTTTACCTCATTGCAATCCAATCCTGCGGTCTCTCTTTCATTCACTTCCAACAAACGCACGTGTTGCCGGTGTTATGCCGAGTTCTGCCTGCCTGGCACACGCTAACACAACAGAAGGCGCTTGTGTCACTGCCGCTTTTGTCCGAGGGGGGTGCTAGAATCAACGAAACCTGAAAGTTCCTTGTAGTCACTTTAAATAGATGTACATGTCCTGAAGTGTCATCCTAGTTCAAGGGCGAAAGGCTTTAAAACGAGAATACAAGTTTGTGAAAGTGAACAAATCATCATCTCATGCTAAGATTATTTCAGTGAGGCAGCTGAGTCAGAGAGTTCAAGCCTGGTCTCTGATGATCCTGATCCTGACAGAACGATGATTATGAGGTTATTTTCTCTGTCGGCGGGTGAGACCATCCGGGCGACAAGAACATGACTTTGTGATGTTTGTAATGAGTGAGAATTGATTGACTCCACGCAGCCTAAAGAGGTTTCCTCCATGTTCAAGCTCAAAAAATGCTCAGGCTCTGTGTGCATCCTGTGCTGTAGCATAGTTCACAATTAGAATAATGAGCAGTCGGAGAGCTGTCTGGAGAAATGCAATTGCTGTGTGTCTCAACGTAGGCCTCATCTGCCAACTATATGCTATTATACCATTCCCATCTCAGTTAGATCAGTCAGCAGTGCAGAGCAATTTCCCTACAGGAGCTAAATTATCCTTTTGAATGGCCATTGTGCGACACATTGTGTAATTAAGCACTAAATATGCCTCGCTACCTGATTATGTCACCCTCCAAAAGGGATGAGGAGCTGTGGGGTGAGGGACGGTGTTTCTGTGTTTGTGTGAGCACAATCACATCAAGTAGTTGGGAGGGATTTGAGGTTAGGGAGGAAGTGTGTGAGGGTCGAACAAAAGGCCAAAATGTGTAAAATGGGGAGCAGTGACCTGCGTGGCCCCTTCAAGCTGAGAGAGGGTCTTCTGTCTGACAGAAGCCCAGCCTGAGAGGGGGGGGCTGAGTTGTTTGAGTCCCGACTGTTTTGGTAAAACAGTGCAACAAGAGCATCCAGCCTTCTACAGTTCCAGCAAGACGGCGGAAGAGGAGGAGACGACGTAAAGAGGGGAGAAAGAAAAGTGGGAGGCCACAATCACCAACCCCCACCACCTCTGACTGGCTCCCCACACCGCTTCACCCACCCAACACACACTCCCCACACACACACACACACACACACACACACACACTCCCCAACGCCTCCACCCCCTCCCCTACCCAACACCCAGTCACTGTCAGGCCAAACACATGATGAATTGCCCTGTCAACAGAATTCATTCAGGGACCAATTAATTCAGCAGAAATGAACTAGAGCCATCAGTCGCTGAAAAACTCAGTGCAAAGAGAGCAAAGTAGCCCCACTTCAGAAAACGAGGAAGCGAGGGAGGGAACGAGGGAGAGAGGCAGAGAGGGGTGAGAGCGGCGGAGACGAGAGGGCAAGCAAAAGGGAGAGGGAGAAAGAAAGGGAGAGAGAGAGAGCGTGGTGGAAGTTAGTCTGACAGAAATTGGTCATTTAATGCTTTAGCGCACTGGAGACAGCCCCTGTCATAGACGAAGGCATGGCAGGGGCTCCCCTGGTATTTTATTTATTAATTATCCTATGCAGCGAGGGGCCTTTAACTGTCTCAGTCCAGCCCCGTCAGCCCGACTCCCTGTCATTTTCTCTCCACAAACAGATCCTTTAACACCGTGCTCCAGGTTAATGGAGACAAAGCCAATATCCAACCAACCTTGCCTTCTCCCCCAAATACAGTATTCATCTGTACCTTATCCAGGTAATTATGTCTCAGACGATCTCCTGAATATGTCGTTGGGATGCTAATAAACCACTTTAGCGCTGGCGTGCAGAACACGTCTGACCTTTTCAACTCACTGCTTCATGGTGGCTACGCCTCCCAAGGAGGGCAGCAATTATTTACACCTTATTGGGAACGGCATGTCATTAGACATAAACACAGTCCCAAATAATTTAATGACGGCTGCCGTTATTATTCAGGAATAACAGAGACAAACTCCTGCTTATTTCCTCATAATTGACTGTTTGTATGTAATATGATTCAATGTGAAATCTTTGTTGGTAAAAGAAATGTTTTGCCGAGAGGAGTTACCTGTCAGAGGAGGATTCAGAGGATAATTCAAATATTTGTCACCTCAAATGCTCCATCGCCGTTTCCCAAATGTGTCGACAAAATGCAACAGAACCGTCTTTGCCAGGAGCTGTTTTGTTGGCGGTGACAAATTAGCACTGTGAAGGGCGATATCACCACCAGCTAATTAAGGTGTCGTGTGATTTTGGGCTCCAGATCAAGAATCTGCTGATTCATCCCACGGGTGATTATGATGTCCATATGGTCAACGTACAGCGAGCTGCGCAGGGAAACACTATCGGCAGCCGGCTTTGCCAAAAGTTTGATCTCATCTTTTGTGGCGGTGTTGGGTGGTGTTCATCACGGCTGTGAATTATTAACAACATCTTTTCTTTAAGCCCAGGATCCTCTAGTGGAAAACGTGGGATGAGGGGCAGCTGGGAGGCTGCCTGCATTTGCCTGCCCCTGTTTTCTGACATCAGGAAGTGAAATTCAACGCTGTTTCCACTGTCGGTCATTGATGGACTCGTGCACCTTGGATGCCCCCTTCTTACTGTCACTGGGTTTAAAAAAATAATCACACCTCATGAAACATAGAGTTGAGTTAAGGAAAGGTGTTTGGTGGTTTAGATAATGTGTTGCATTTATATCTTGATAATCATCAGGGTTGGAGAGGTTACTTTGGAAATGTAACAGGTTACAGATTACTAGTTACCCTATCATCATATCATGGACCAGAAACCTATGAGATGGCATTACTGCGTTATCTTGAGGAAGCAGAAGCTTTTGAGCTTTGACAATTTTATGGATTTGAGTCATCTTGAACTGTTTTTTAAATGTCTGAATAATCTTAAACTGTTTTTTAAATGTCTGAATAATCATGTGTCACCATTGTTTTCTGTATTACTCATTAGGCGTCAGATCTCTTCTAGGGTAAACACACCAGCCTCCATCAGTGGTGATTGTTTTGTCCCAGTGTACAAGATCTGGTTTGATTAGTCATCTTTCTCTGCAAAGGGGGCAAAACTCTGGAACTCTCTGCATATTAATTTAAAACTAGAGACCAACAGCAATGCTTTTAACAAAGGTCTAAAACAAAGGCTAAAATCAAAACAACAGCGCTCACATGATTATCTTACAGCTGGGTTGTCGTCAGATCATGTTACTTTTGCTCTCTGTATGTATTTAACTATGATTGTATTGCTCCACTATTGTCCTTTCAATATTATTGTGCATTGCATTATTCCCCTCTTTAACTCTTTACTATTGATCTTTTCTTGCATTTTTATTTTTATTTTTATTGTTATTGTTATCACTCTTTTCTTTTAAAAGCCTCCTCTGGACAAGCGTTGAGAATTATCATGCATGCTTAAACACTCAAACAATGCATCTGGTTCAACCAATGTAACTGTGATGTTCATGTCAAATAAATCTATCTAATCCAATCTAGTCGATTTAAAATGTAATAAGTTCTGTATCTATTTCAATCACTTTATCTAAGTAATGTAACACATTACATTTGATTACTTTTTGATTACTTTTCTAAATTTCTATCATTTTTTTTAAACTGATAACCATTTTAAATGTGTAACTGGTGCTCAACCCTGATTAGGCTGCATACCTGTAGGTGTTTTCTCAGGTTTGACATGAAAACCTTCGACGTCAGTAACATTCTAATAGCTGGTAAACACATTTTGCATTGCATTGTTATGTTCAAGCCATTTTCTGATTTCTGAATAAAATGTTTTACTTATTTTCAGCACTGGAGCACTGCTTTTTTTTTTCATATAATAGGTGGCATCCCTCAGACAGGTTGTTTCATCATTAAAACTTCAACCCCTATTCCTTAAATTTAGTGCAGCCAAATGATGTGCAACTACTCCAGTGACTCCAGGGGCCAATAAACTCTTTTCTTATCCTTTCTCCCTTTCTTTTTCTTTCTTTACTGTAGTGCTAAGCACAGTGAAAATACACCTAATAGACAACACTGGCATACAAGCCAAGTGAACCTGACAAATGGAACAGAAAAGCTAACACAGAAGAAAGAGGTGCTTAGGCCAACTGTCACAGGTAAAGTGCTTTCCTGATTTCTGTTTACTCACCTCGCTTTGAAACTTGACTTGTTTTCCTGCAGCCTACTGAAGAGATTCTGTCTGTGAGTCAGCTGGCTGTCAGCGAGCAGAAACACTCATTTAGCGTCAAATATGGAAGGTGGGAAAAGTGCAGCTTTTGAGAACATAATCGTCTGAACAACTAAAGGAAATGTTACTTTAGTTAACACGTTTTATTTAACTGAAAATGCTCCCATGAGTCCTCTGCAACTGCAAC
>JAQFJA010000003.1:14838662-14854738 GCA_029874485.1 Naso brachycentron
TTTTTTAACTTTTTAAAAAAAAAAAAAAAAAAAAGTTGCTATACACTGCTGTTTCGGGTCTTGATTCATCTATGAGTTCAGCTTCCTCTTACTTTGTTACATTTATGTGATGGTGGAAGTTCCTTTTTAGATTTTGTTGTCTTTTTTTTTTTGGTAGACAGGCTGTGGTGCAGTTGTGTCTTTATAGTTAAATTTTTCCCGCATATAAAAAATGTTTTTTGAAGTGAAACCATTTTGTGACCATAATAAATTTCACAGCATCACTTCTCATTTAGAACATAGCTTTTATTAGAAATAATAAATTATTTCCATAATGCTCAGTGAGGCTGAGAGGCCTGTTAGGCCTTCGGTCGTCAGTTTTTTGAATGATAGAAACAAACATGTGACCCACAGTTGCTTTGTAACATGAATGAGTTCAACTTAGTATTTTTATTCTTAATTATTTAAAAATTTTGTATATATTTATTTGAAATCTTTGCATCTAACCGCTGGATGAAAATTAAGGATAACTTATCTGTAATGTCTACAGTAAATACATGAACCTGCTAATGAGAATGTTTCACTGTGAGATTATTATTTTTCATCTTGAACAAACTTTAACTGTTAATCAAGTGATTAACAGATGAGTTTCGTTTGGTCAGACATATCTTATTTTTTCTTCTCTGGGTCTTTTCATTACTTAATGTGGGTTTTTTAGTTAACAATCTTTGGTACTTTAAAGTAAAATATACTTCAAGGCTTATGCTTGCTTTGTAGAAAAATGATCCTTTATTTTTTTTTCTATTTTCAAACTTAGAATTTATCTCTGAGAAAAGTTCCTGAACACAAAGCAAACTCCGGTCCGTTCAATCAGCGAACAAGACCTGTGTCTTTTGTAGCTTGGCACAAAAGAAGTTGCCCTGTGGAGTGTGTTATTAGAAACTAGTATTTGGAATTATTTTCCTGATCACTGGTTTATCTCTTGGAATTCTTCCACCTCCACTGAAAAGTTCTGCAATTTGTGCAAAACAAACAGAAATGCAGTCATCTACAGTGATTGAAATTTATTTTTACTGTTCCAAAAACTGACTTTCCATTTTTCATAATCAGTTCTAATAGATAACAATTAAACCTTTGAGTGCATGAAAGGAAAATAGTTTTATGCTCTCAGACTCAAAATTCATGTTGTTCTGTGTTGACTTTTAAGTTTATAGAGGAAATATGAGGAGAGAAAGAAAACATAAAATTGATCAGAGGGCCAGAAAAAGAATTAAGATCAATCAGATTTAACTGATACTGTATACAGCAAATCATTGTGTGTGTGCGTGTGTGTGTGTGTGTGTTTACTTCAAATGAGCAGTCGAATGGGGGTGGAGATTGTATCTATGGCAACGGTCTGGTCCCCAGCTGTCACAGTGAAGAAGAAGATGGGTGCCATGAGCGAGGAGACCACTTAACCTCAGCTGCTCCTCAGCTTAGGGGAGTCAAGATGCTGCTGAAGCCCTTACAGAACCTCACTTAATATGTAGACAATAACCCCCCCTTGACAGACAAAAGATGACTTCAAACCAGCCAGCAGAAAAAAAACAGAGAGAGAGAGAGAGAGAGAAAGAGAGAGAGAGCTTGCCTTGCAGAGGCTCCTCTTCCTAGAAGAGGAGTTCACTATCAGGAGCTCCAATACAGCAGATGGAATGTTTAGGGGGGACGAGAGGGGGGGAATTGGCAAAAGCTAATTAGATTGGGTTTAACCGGAGAATTGCTTTAATTGTTAACTGTTAACTTCTGATAGAGGGATGCCATTTTGGAGCAGAATTTTAACTCTGCGGTACCCATCTGCTAGAGTTACATCAAACTACACACACTGCATACAAAACAAACCATGAGAGACACATTATTATGTTATCTATGGAGGTTTTATATATGTATATATTAAGGCTGTCAGCCTTATTGAAAGGCTGTGCTTAACACCTTATTTTTATCACGTCAGTTGCGTGCTGCTATTTTGCTATTGCTGCTGTACCAAAAAAGAAGATAGATTCCATTCTTTCAACTGTGTGTGCAGTAACAAGGAAGAGATGGGCAGAGCTCGCCCACCGCTAGTTAGCTTAGCTCAAACACTGGTAGTCAGTGGGAAGTGCTAGCCTTCTTCTGCCTAAAGTCATCAGATAAACTCTCCAACAACTCTAAAGTCCTGTGTGCTTGTCATGACTTGTTTATTTACCATGTTGTGTAATTTCTAGACTCAGATTTGCACTTTATGTAATTTTCGACACAAATACATACCAAAAGTAAACCCCAGGGCACACGCATCCGTTAAAATGTTTGTCAAAAAAGAAATTAAAACAGAAAGTGCTAATATGAGTCAAAAAATAACACAACATGGTAAATAAACAAGTCAAAACAAGCACATGGGACACTCGGTTACATTCAGGGAAATATTATGGTCTTGGTTAAACTCTGAAAAAACCGTAAGTGACTTGAAGTGTGAGAGAGAACTTAGCTGTTATGCTTTTGTTGCCTAAACTGAACCACATGACTCTCTCTTAGGAAAACCAGTCTGTAATATCCTTGAGCTTTGTAAACGCTGGTCCACCTCTTCACTATCACCTGTGCATGTTACAAAACAGTAGAACTTTCTTCCAACGAAAAAGTTCAAATTAAAGTAGCAATTATGTTTCCCTCAAAACACGTTTAGGAAAACAACTTTGCAGCATGTAAACTGATTTCTTGATCAACTTCATTGTTTTCTTTATGTTCTCTTTTTTGTTTGTTATTGTTATGTTTGTTCCAGCGAGTTAAGTAAAAACAACATGAGTGCACCACCAAGACCACCAGTGAACTATTGTACAGCAAAAATCATACTCTTATAAAAGCACATAGTCTTTTATAACAACTTATATTTATTTAGAACAGGACTTACTCTAGCTATAATAGTAACATAAAACAACTTTACCTAGTACATGTTTTTTCTAAAAAGACTTAATTTATGCAGTACTACTTTGAACTATTTCAGATAATTTGCTAATAAGAGATACTACAGGACAGTAATGGTATGTTTAATGTTTGGGGCTGCAACAAAAAAGAAATTATTATTGATAAATGTCATGTGGCAAAAGGTCTATAATGTTTGGGTTTAAGGACTGGAAATATTATGTATGTTTGTTTACTAAATAGCTTTTACTAAACAGAATTAGATTAACTTTAATTGATTAACTAAAAAAAAGTTGAAATTCATTTTATCTCGACCAACTACAGGGATGTTCAACCCTAATAATGAGTCTCTAGGCAGTTTTTTCTTGTATTCATTTTATTTGTAACCTTAAAATACCCAAAAATAAAGCAAAAAAATCACAGCACACATCATGGAAATGAGAAAAGTAATGTGGAGGATTAACTCAGTATTGGTTAGAGAAAACAACCAACAACAGAGATTTGAACCATCACACCTGCTGTTCAAAAAGTGAATAATTTAGGGTTTGTCAGCTGACAGGTTTGGACTGACGGACGGGAGGTTGGAGGCAGGGAGGGAGGTGGGTGACGCAGAGAGGGAGGGAGGCGTGGGTATGACAGGGTGTCGTCGCGGCTGTGACACGTATTGCCGGTGACAGAGGTTACAGGGTCAGACAGGAAGGTCTGTTGTTATGAAGGGGAAGCGGACTGCATTGTTCAGCCCTCGATGGCCTAATCAGGCATTGTCGCCGCTGCCCGACATAGACAGCAAAGCTCTTTCTGTGTTTTCTCCTTTGTGTCTTTGTCTGTTCCTGTCTGCAATTCTGTCTCTACATCAGTCTCAAACTCTCCTTCTCATCTTTCTCCTGCAAGCAACCTCTTTTTTCTTTCTGTTGTTCCTCTTTTACATTTTTCCCTCTTCTTCTATCTTCACATCTTTTTAAGTCCATCCCTCTGGCGCAAACATATCTCCTTCTGGCGTCCTGTATGCGCATGTATTTGTGTGAGCGTGTGTCTCTTCGCCTCAGGCCATCCCACGGGAGGCTTCACAAGCTTCAGAGGCCAAATGAGGTGTAAGTCTATTAAAATGGCAAAGCCAATGCGCAGCTTTGCAGCATGGTATGTCATTCAGGTGCAGTTCATTTGCACTTGATCAGCAGTAGATGTGTGGCAGAGGTGAGACTGACAGGTCAGCATCACACACCTCTACCATCGTCCTGCTCCTCCCAGCAGCCGCAGGTGAACCTTTAAGGCCTTTCTGTGCCTAAGCTGCAGCTGTTACTGAGGTTTATTCCACACAAGCATCCACCAACTCTTACCACGTGATCTAATTCCAAACACTGTCAAAGTTTCCACATAAATTCAGAGAATGAAGGATTGGTCCTGCATCTCTCGGCAGTTCATTTGCAATGGAGATGCTGTTGATAACCATTCAATGGAAACAGGACAAAACAAGCATGTTTGTAGGCTACACGTAGCCTGCTCTTAGCATATATGTGCCACAGAATCCAATGAAAGGACAGAGAGATTAAATAGGCCCGTTTATTCATATGAGGATGACAAATGTAACAAGCTGGAGGAAAACGAAAGGCTCGGAGGACACACTATTCATTATAGGAGCGCCTGTGGGTCATCATGTTTTTATCGAAATCAGGTCCCAGCCTATTTTCCGAACCACACCACCAGGCTGGACGCATGTGTTTCTGCTTAACCTACTTCAGGTAGTGCTTTGAATACATGTGCCACGTATCTGCGCTAACAAGGAGCATGTAAGGAGCACAGAGCTACCACATACATACAAAAATAATGAAAAACTGCATTATTTTAATTAGATATGAATATAATCAGCAGCTGCAGTGAGCAGGTCTGAGCAGTGTGTGTGTGTGTGTGTGTGTGTGTGTGTTTGGAGCAAAGTGACACGAGAGCAGCGTAACCAGAGTCTGTCAAGGCTAATTACAGGTGATTCTGAGTGTAGCTTGCACTGCTAAAAAATTTAATTTGCTATTGATTTGATACTTAAATGGTCTACGTCCATTCCTATCATTATAACATGGAAGCAGGGCTGCCAATACACAAAGCCACTGACTCCTCTCAGGGTGACTCAAAAAAAGGCTGTGAGGGAGTTTTTATACTCAGCACCAAATGAACTCCCAGCATCTCACTGATGTTTGTCTCACATAGCCAAGTCATTTTTTTAAATATGAGCTGACACAAAACTTTGTCGTCCATAGATTTTAAACTTTACTTTGTCGATTAGCAAACAGCTTTGTACCATTTCAAAATCGGTTGTATATTACAATGAATATTATTTATCTTCCTTCGGTCCTTCATGATCCGAGCTCCTCTGCTATCTTCTGTGCCAAAACTTACACGAATTATGCATTTTACGACATTTATGGAGATCTGGGCGTGCCTGCTCTGAACTACAACTTCACACGACAGTTCAGCGAGGGCCGTGTTTGTTTTCAGAAGAATTTCAGGCTCTGGCGGACCAAATCCCTCTTGTTATTGAAAACTACGCAATATTTAATAAAAGTTGTGCTCCGATGCAACGGATAATATCCTCCGAGACCCGGCAAGTTACATTTTTTTTGTGATTACTACTCATAGGGAGTAACAGGAGCCTTTTTAGAAGTCTTTCTGCTGATCTGTGCCATCTTGACCTGGGACTCTTAACAGCCGCGGTTCAACGCAACACAATAGGTTTTTTAAAAAAAGGACAAAAGCACTAAAACTGACTTAAATAGCTAATATCACAACTCAGTATAACAACATCCATGTGATTATTGCACAGCTTGAGGAAACATACATGTCATCACTCATCTATCTGGGCTAGCGATGAATCGTGCCTGCTTCGGCCATGGCTTGAGTCACTGTCTCCAACTGCGACAGGCTAGAGCCCCGCTGTTAGCAGTTTAGCCACGACCTTCGGCTGCACCGCATCTAATGTTACTTGATGATAATGTGATGTTAATTGAATCCAAAGAAACGTCTGTCTCTTTTCACAATGCATGGTAGATCAGAATCTAAATCACAACACAATATAATAACATTTCCGTGATAAATTTACAGCTTTATCCACAGGTGCAAAGGCAGAGGCTGATGGTGTAGTACTTAGCTCCACCTAACCGCTTCTTGCATGTACTCTGTGATAATGTGATCTTATTTCGAGCGGAAAACGTCTAATTTTCTCTTTCCACAATGCATGGTTGCTCAGAATACATAAACATCTATGTGATTATGTTACAGCTTGTGGAAATAACATTAACCATGCCGCTCTTGCTTGCACTATTACTGTGCTTTGCACATGGATCCAGGCTCGCGCACAATGTATCCTGGTACATGTAGCTCATTTGATACAGTATGGAGTTGGGATGGCTCACTGTTTAGCCACAAATGCTAATGCTCGCGCGAGTCAACAGCACCAGTATCAAGCAAACAGTAGCCACTACCAAACTCTGATCAAACACTCCACAATGCACCCAAAGCAAGTGGAATATAACGACAGTCTAAGAAGAAGAAGTCAAAATGAGTCCCTGTGTCAAATTTTGGGAATATCCCTTTAATGCCTAAGGTCTAATTTGAGTCTTTGTCTAATAAAGGGTTAACTTACCCCTTTCAGTAGTGGGGTCATGTTTCTATACAGTAGGATGATTCATAGTGCACCCCTCCACAAAAAGGAAAAGAGGTTAATGGATTTTAAAGCCTCATTTTACATTTCAATAAACAAAACTGCAAAATCTGTTGAAGTGTGAAGTGAAGACGAGTTAAATGTGGAGATTTCCTGACATGACTGCAAAGTAAATGAGTTTTATGAAGTCTGTATGTTTTGATAAAGGCATATGGACACAAAAACAAACCCCTGCCATCAAACTAAGTATTTAACTGCAGTCCGCCTGCTGCTGCTGCTCTATCTCTGTGTGCGGTGGCGGGGGGTGGGGGGGCTGAGGTCAGAAGCCCAGCTCTGACCTCTCTGGGCCCATTTCTCTGACAGACATTTGTCACTCTGTGGAGGTCTGCAAGCTGTAATAGATTATTGACCACCTCAGCAGTCCCATCACTCCACACAGCTCCCATCCTCAACACTGACGCCTTCACCACCACACAGACGCCAGAGAAGAGGCAGAGAGCAACAGCATGAGGAACACATGTTATGATGAATAAAAAGCTGATACTTTAAACAGAAGCATCAGTGTTTTATTATAGGCAGGTAAATTTTTGTGTCTCCAAGAATCAAAGCAAGCTGACATCAAAAGCTTACCACAAACAGCATAATTAGATCGTTTTTCGAATTAATTTCAATCTCTGAATCGCCGGACACAAGCAGAACAATCAGTTTGACATTTCAAAATGAGCGGCGACACAACATGAACAGAAATCTATCAACAAAGAGTCGAAACAAGCACAAGTGGAAATGGGCCAGAAAGTCAAAACCTGCTCCTTTAAAAGAGGATGGGACTCCGGTCTGTCTCTGATGACTTAGAGTGAAAGTAGGTCTTCTCCTCCATATTGTGTGTTTTGTGTTTTGGCACATTCTGGGATCCTTAATTGTATGATAATTCATCTCGGAGCACTAATTTACCCCCTGCCAGTTGCTTTAAATGTTGGACCATTTTGTAAACCAGCACTCAGAATTAGAAATGAGCCGATGGCTCAAAGAAGTGTGTCTTCCAGCTAAGGAGCATATTTGTACCCATATTCTTCAGTTTTTTTGGGCACGTTTCTTTTTTAAAATATGACTGCTTTGGGCTTATGAGTGCCCATATGTGGAATTTTCTGATAGTAAGACATTGTTTTGTTGTGAGCTGCATCTCTCCTCCAAAAGGTTTAACAGTAATCATGTAACGGAAAGCAATACTTTTCAAAGTAGGTTTACTGTGCAGCTGTGAAATATTTAGAAGCCTTTTTAAAACACTGGTATGCAAAAAGCAAAAAAGAAACAGGAAAGATTGTGCAGCAAATGAGCTTGTTTCTTCACTGAAACATACCGTGCACACATAATGATTCAAATGCGGTGCAGTGTGATGGTTTTGATGTGGCATGTTAGGTCTGCAATATGTCCCTCTCCAGCAATTCATATAATAACTACCTGCTGTTCGGATTCTTGGGCCCTGTCTGTCATGCGATTGGGGGACATTTAGGCTTATTTCGCCATTGCTTATTTAGCCACGGGAGGCCTATTAATTTCAGCAGGCCCTGTCCTCTCCAGGGGCGATCGCTACCCGCAACACGCGCGTCCCATTGTTTAGATCCATTTACATCTGTGGTCAATGAATAATGACAGCTCCAACACAGCAAAACACATACTTGCACACAAACACACAGGGACACGAATATGCACGAGCTGATCACAGATTTCCCCAACGTACTTTGAGCAAAAAAGGAAAATAAAATCTCCAGGATTGAAGCTTTTTATTTGCAGAGAATTACGATTAAAAGCTGCATACTGTCAAGCGGAGCTGTAACTTTCCTTTGTCATTCGCCCTGTTAGAAATTCTGCTGCTACGGCTGTTATTTTGGCACACTCCCAACCGTATTTGACCCATTAAATTAGCCACATTGGTTGATATGGTGCCATGCTAATGTTGAGGGTTTCTCTCCATCGGGTGCACAGACTCCTGGCACCCGGTGTTTCACTCTGGCTGTGCAAAAGAGGCTGTGCCACTGCTACCACACATCATAGAATATTAACCCTTTTCTGTTCCCTGGCAAATGCACCAGATGGCACAGCACAATAACAGCTGTCAATTTCAAGGCAGTGCCTCTTTGGTGGATTTTTTTTCTCCCCCCTTGCTCTTTGGGACGCTGGGAGGATTTTTTAAGACATAATAAGCGAACTGATGTGCTGTTTCGGATCGTAATGAATCAAATGTTACAGTGGAGCAAGAAGCGTGTTTCCTCCCTGGGAAACCAAAGAGGTGTTACAGAGCGAGTGCAACAGTAAGCTGCAACACACAAACATGCGCAGTAACACACACAAACACTCACACATGCAGGGATGGAGCTGTGGAGGAGCTCTTGCACATTGAAATGTACAGCGCCAGGTTGAGGTTTCCCCTCCTTCCACCCGAGCGATCGTAGCAGTCATGAGATGAGGTCCCTGGTGCCCCTTCAGCTGCCACTCGAGTTAAATTAAAACTGAGGCCTCCAAATACATTCCTCATTGTGGGCCTAAAGCGCAGGAAAGTTGTATTTGGCCCAAGTGGCGGCTGGGGAATTGTCCCCCTAACCCAGTCCCATTCGCCTTATTTACATGATAAAAGCTGGAGTCAGGAAGAGCCACCGGCCCCGGGCTGTGGTGCTTTTTTTTTTTTTTTTTTTTTTTTTTTATGTAAAAATTCTCATTTCTTGGAAGCCTTCTGTCATGAAACAACTCTAGCGTGCCTGTCTGCACATTTAAACAGTTGCTGTTTGCTGTAAATTTTCCTCCTGTTCATAATGGCTTTTAAAAAAAAGAGCTAATAATGTGCCGCCAATGAAAATAACAAGGACAAAATCCACAGTTCTCGTGGCTTGGGGTTCTTGAGGATGTTACAATCTGAGTCAGACAAATGAAGGTTATAGCTGTCCATCTTTGCAGCAAATTCCCTTTTTTTCTTACTGTCTGCCCAAGGGAATCACAAAGATGGCATTGATGAAAAGAAAGCATCAAAACTTTGTACAGTTTCGTAACTTAGACTCTGAAGGCTCATATTTGCTTTAGATAAAGCAACAGCATGTTTTTACATCACAAACAGACATTGGATTTTGTTCCCTATCTCTTAATCACATCAAGATGGGATCTCTTTACAGCCAGAATGGCAAAAATGAACAGTTACACAGATCAAAAGGGCACATCAATATGACGTACTGTTTAAATGATCAGGGCACACAATTCTCACGTCTAGCACTGTTATATTTTGTCTTTTAACTTACATCATCCTCTGACCAATTTTACACAAACTCCACCTTGACCACCAATTTTGGCTGTCAGCTTTTGAGCTCTTTAAAATGACCAGTGCAGCCTCACAAGTAGACTCTAGGTTTCTTTTTTAAGACTTTAAGAGGAATCCTTAAAAATCTGGGACTTGCAGATTTGGTTTCTGTAAACAGCGTGAGTGTTGGTCTGTCTCTATTCCTGCACATACAACCATGTGGTTGCATCGTCGTGGGCGTGTGCTTGGCTGCATGTTTGTCTTGATGTGTTAAGGGTGAATAGCAGCTCCGCATCGACTGAGCTGTGAATTCCCTCTCCTTTTGTCGACCTGTTTTCATGTTGTTTTTCTCAGCAGGAAATGTGATATTGCCAGTGCCTTGGGCTATGGGGCTTCTAATGTAGTTACTATTGTCTTTTCTCTAACATCCACCCACATCTCTTTATCTCTCAATCTCATTCTGTCTTGGTTCATTCTCGTCTCCCAGGCTTATTTTTCCTCTTTACAAAATTAAGGTAGAACCCCGTCATAGCCACAGACATCTCTTCTTTTTACTTTCCTAGTTTATTCTTTCAAGGCTTCCACTCTCAATCTCGTCAAAACCTATTTTACTTTTTATGTTATGTTAGATTACTTCTAGAGAAAGGCTATGTTGTTTCCCATATTTTCAGAAATATAGGAAATAGGTGAGAGCACTCTCGAGTTCACATTTGCACAGATGATTCATAGCTGGTTTTTATATTCAAACAAAGTTCAGGTTTCTCAGCAGGGAAACAGAACAAATGTTAGTGCAGAGAAAGTGAGATTAAATGAAATTTCAGCAGTGAGAGAGACGCACCCGCCCTCGCTGTCCCTGTCAATCACAGAGTGGTCCATCAACTATCGCTGTAATACAGGCAAACAAGGAGCCACCGCACAGGCTCTCACAGTATACACACATGCATGGCCATCCCGGTTCACTCCATCCTCATCAGACACACACATGCACACACACACACACACACACATAAATCACAGGTTCAACCACGCTGTACCAAAAACACTGATTCAGGATGAGCTGCTTCCTCGCTCCGTCCGCATCCTAATTTGTTAATTTATGGCCTGATCTCACCTGGGTAACCTCGCTTTCTCTCTCACATATCCACACACATTCACACACACACAACCACGCCTCAGCGGCATGCAGCACTACCACATCTGTCCTCCTGGTCTTACGGTATGGACCACCGGAGCGAGTGATAAGCCAGGATGAGGGATGACAGGACTTAATGCAAGTAAAGGAGCAAAGCAGAGAGGTCGGCGTTTGGCATATATTTATTCCCTCCCTATCTGTCAGAAATTATCAACTGGCATAGACCACCAGAGCATTTTATAGAAGGAGGTCAAAGGGTGGAAAGTGAGGGAGGGAGAGGTGGAGGGATTGACTGGAAGAGTGAATGCAATGGGGAAGTGAAAGGCCTATCCATATAAAGTCTCATACGGGAAGAGAAACACCAGTGACAGTGAATTAGCTCAAACGCCAAGATGGCAGGAAACGAAAGGGATTGCGCAGAGACAGAGGGATCATCCTTCTTCCACTATTATCCTGTAGTACTTAGGGGAAATATATTCGGGGGAGAGGGACAGTGCAATAGAGAGACTTCAAGAAAACGGTCCTCGTAAGGTTCTGTAAGTAGGGATGGACTAGCAAATCGAGTTTTGGAGATATAAATGAGGAGTTTAGGCTGAAGGGACTGAGAGGCGTATAGGATGGAAGAGAAATGCATTGAAAGGCTTATCCCACACTTCTGTCTAAGAGATGGAGATAAAGTACTGCAGTTAAGGACATAGAAGATAGATGGAAAGTGGCACTGTGAAGTATCTCAGTGTATGTGTGTGTGTGTGTGTGTGTGTGTGGACTATCTAAAAGCTGCCTTCTCAAGGCAACTTTTTCACAGCTTTGCCAGTTATTGTGGAGCAAGCACAGCCTGGGGCGCTGTCCGTGGTGCTGAATAAGAGGCAGTATGGTACATGCAATAGGGGTGAAATTTTTCTTCTGTTTTTACTGTCTCAGCAAGAAAAGACAGATTGTCCGAATCAGCTCCTCCATGGTAACTTTCAACACCAACACAAGAAAAAGTTTTTTCGCTTTATATATGCATGATGTTCATACCTTCAGCAGTCTTATTGAAGGAGCTGCCCTGGTAATGAATCCACCCAAAACTTGGTTCTAAATCTTTAATGTGCTTAAAACATTAAATAAACTTTAAAATTAAATAGTCATGGATATACAAGCAAATATCAATATTAAAATTTCAAAGTTCAAAGTTTTAAAGAAACAAAACTTCCATAGGAATTATTTATCACTAGGTTTAACACTCCAACACTGGACATATCTGCTTTTTGGTGGTGCTAGGATGGCTTGAAGAGATTTGATTGACAGTGGACTCACAAAATAAGAAAATAAAAACAGAACTTTTGTCTTTGATTGAAATTTTGGTTGAGGCATGGAAATGCATGTTGTTTTTTTAACTGGGCCCCAACCACTTCATTCAGGTACAAAAGCCCTGAGACACAGATGCTTTCAGACAACAAGATACTAACTCATACGTGCATGATATACTAACTTGTACATACAGGATAAAAGTGGGGTGCAGCAGTACCCAAGGCTTTTTCTGTATTTACTTTATTATTCCTGTTCAACTTAGTAAATAATTACCATATAAGCACAATTCAAAGCATGTGTGTGCAAATAGGAACTGGCAGAGTAACATTAGACACCTGATTTTATCCACACCCGGAGGCTGCAAGTGGAGGCAGAAGCTCTCCAACATTTTCAAGTGATTCATCTTATTTTTATCATACAAAATGTATCCACGTTGGATCAGCTGTGCGTAATTAGGAGCACCTAAACATGGTGCACTCTCTTGCTTTGATGACAACTGATTTCATAACGATTACACCAGAATCTCCAGCAGCTTCTCAGAACGACATAAATCTCAAAACACAATTATTAAGGAAGATGCCTACCAATAAAAGATAAAATCCTCATGTTTAATTTAAGAGTGCAGGACAGGATCAGCTGGCAGCGTGAACAGCTGATCAGCAAGTCAGCTTTGGAGCTATTGTAGACAGGGGTTGTGTGTGCATTTATTGAGATCCAAAGCAAAAAAAGGGTCAAAAGGAGTTATGATCTAGCCTGCAACATATAAAATGTATCCATGTTGCATCCACATTGGAAAAGCTATTTAAATGAAAAGATAGAACCTGTTGTTTATGCTGCATCTGGCTGAACTTTCAATGCTCTTTTACTATGTCATGCACCATGAGCACCTCATTCCTCTGGCATGACAGTTAATGACATTATGCTAAACTCTGCTAAACTCTTTGTTACTTTAGAACTTAGTCTAATTTTAGAATATTTTACTCTACACTGGAGAGCAAACTTAAGCAGCAACATGTCAAAACAACCACATCTTCTTCATGACCACTACACAGAACCAATGAATAAGAGGAGACAGGACAAGAAACTGAATAAATACCACTCTTGTTATAACTAAGATATCAACAGAAAAAATATTTTTCATGCACAAATTTAGGTAAGAAGACTACATCCTTGAACTCCCCTTAACAAGGAGCTGACAGCACTGTGCACACTGCTCACTGTCACAGCTGCTGTGAACATCTCCAATAACGCCAGAGCACTGAAAAGATTGATGAAATCATTTCCAAAATTCTCAACATATTTTTATCTAACAGTTATTATGGGTCACTCCATTTTTGTTGGCATTTGGCTTATGAAAAACAACAGCAACATATGAAAAAAAGTTTTGCTCTCCGGCTTCCTGCACACACACACAGGGAGCCAATTAAAGAGGCGCTAGCAGCAATCTAACTCCATCATGGATCATATTTATTACAGAAAGTCCATTTAATAATGAAAATAAGATGAATCACTTGAAATGTTGGAGAGCTTGTGCTTCCACTTGCAGCCTCCAGATAAAGATATGGGTGAGGATAAAATCACGAGGGTAATATTACTCTGCCACTTCCTATTTGCACATACATTCTTTGAATTGCGCTGACATGGTGATTATTTACTAAGTTGAATAGGAATAATACAATACATAAATAGTTGTATGGTATTTATAGTTTAATTGCCATTGCATTTTAACAATACACAGTGCACCCTCAGCAACCCATTTTCTTTTAAGTCGAGTGAGTATATCTCGTATGTACAAGATCATAAAAAATTTTTACTTGCTCCTCAGAGCTTTCGTACTCAAATAATATGAGCTCAGGAAAATAAATTAATAAAAAACAATAATGATGATGATCTCAGACTTGTGGCAAACATTCATTTCCTCCTTGACACAGATCATTTCAGTAAAAAAATATTATGAATATTTTTACACCCACTTGAATGAAAACAGGTTTGTCTTTATGGAGCCAGCAGGTCATTCTGCTTTTAATACTACTCCATGTGGGAAGGAGAACCAAACGTTATTGAGATAAAAGCATATGTGATATATGTACTCTATGCCCTTTGCATGCTTTGGTTTACAAATAAAGAAGATTTACAAACAAACAATAGTAGCTTATGACACACAATACAGTATGCAGTATATGACTGCCTGTTTTTGTTTAGATTCATTAATTCATTACTTGCGGTGTCTTCACAGTTCAAGAAAATAAAGTCCTCATCAAAGCTGCTGTAAATTGTTTCAGCACTTTAATCTCTCTTTTGTCAAACCCACCTTGGTCAGTCTCAGAGGTTGTATTCAGTCCCAGTGCTGCTATGTTCTCTGGGAGGCTGCTTAACTGTGTCCATCGCCTGCAGTGTAAACAAAAACACTCTCCTGGTCCTCAGAGGTCCCTAATGGGGTCAAAAGCTGCATGATTATGTGAGCTGACGAGCTAATTGGAGCCTTTAGCTAAAGCCAAAGACAGTTACAGCAAACACTGAGAAGCAGTTAAGGGTTACTGTGTTGATATGCTGCACTCTATCATTTTTCACATTTTCCCTTTAATGTGATTTTTCTTTTTCATTCCATAAAATGTAAATGTGATTTTTAGAACCTTTTTCGTGACATGAGTTACTGTTTGAGTGCAAAGGAGGAGGAACTGTCAGAAGTGAATTGTCTCAAGTGAGTGACTGCTGCCCACAGTTTCCAAAATGCCAAATCACTCCAAAAAGTAAAGGCAGATTTTGTGAAGATCATTGTTTTCTGAGTGATAAATCAAGGTCATGGAGAGACTTTTGCTTGTTTTATCTTTTTTGACTAAATTGGGTGGGCAAAACCAGCTTTAAATATAACTTTGCCCTGTCACTGATCACTGCACGGTGGATCAGCAGAAAGCACTGTGGCCTGACAGCGAGAAGGTCCTGTGGCCGATTCTGATGTCTTTCTGTTCTTCCTGTGCTTGCATGGTTTTTGCCCGTATGCTCCAGTTTCTCCCACCACCATAAAGAATGTACATAGAGGAAGAATTGTCCTGTCAGTGCCCTGACAGTTGATCCCAGGGCGCCCTTGGGTGGCTGCCCTCCGCTCCTCATGGCTGGGCAAGTATAATTGTATGTGACAGATAAAGACCTCTTACAGAGCTGGTATATGAAAACTTAATGCACACACATTAAGTGGTATGATTATTCATTTGGAGTCATTTTTGTTTCCAGCAGACGAAAATTAGTCCAATTCTTTGTACCTACCTTCCAAAATATCAGGTTGTGTTTTTGTTTTGATGTGATTTACTTTGTACACCAGCCAGTCACTTTGTCAGACTGCCATTTGGTGATGGGTTGGTAGTGCACTGCAGTGGGGTTTAGCTGAATTCTGCTGCCTGCAGCTGCTGGAAATGAGGTTGACGAAAAGAGTGAGTATGCAGTTAAGCTGTGGAATGTAAAATCAAAATAATTTGAATATGCTAAAACACTTCACAGAGCTCAGGGGAACTACAGCGTTCAGTCATAACCCAGCATGAGTTTGTTGCTTTTCTTAATTACACATAAACATTTAATTCACATTTTTGATTGTAGCACTTCAAACAATCACCTCAACAATATGTTATTAGTGTAAACATCAACAAAGAGCCCTCTCTTTTACTGTTTCACACCACGATTTGTGAAACAGCAGAGGTTAACTTCCTGAACAGAGAAGTCATTTCCATTCCAAAGTGCTGACACTTTGATCTTAGCAAAGTAACTACTAGATTAGTTTTTAATTAGTTTTTTTTTTTAATTACTATTCTAATGCA
>JAQFJA010000003.1:14869358-14880178 GCA_029874485.1 Naso brachycentron
CACTTGTAACAAAGATATGTGACAGAGGCAGTATATTCTACAATTTAACAAACTTCATTCCAAACATCAATGCCCTGAATAGTAAACACTTCACTTACTAGTTAATAAATGACAGTCCGCCCTCTACTGGACAAACTACATTTTTTCTAGCCTTAAAAAACAATTTTATTATAGGTGCGTGTTGGAGAACAGATCAAAAGATACTGATATGAAATATGAAATATAGGTCGATATTATCAGAAAAAACGATATATCAGTCAGGCACTATTGGTACCAAAGTTTCCCCAGGGAAATTTCCTTGTGATTCTTTCTGAAAGGTTTCCTGCAGTTTACATTGAATATCTCACTCTACAAATCTGCATCACTGAAGTGTTTGTATATGACAGCACTCTCGCTTACACCATGCACATTCAAACAATGGTAATGTCAAAAAGGCTGCTTAATGACTCATCAGGTGACTGTGATTCATGCCTCGGTCTCAGAGCCCTTATTCGCACATTCCACCAGCTCCATGAATGGACACTGTCAGCCCCACATGTCATATACGTTCATTCATAAAGCAGGAAACAGGAGAGGGGGAGCGAGGCTGCAAAATAGGAAGGAATCTCTCTGGTAGGATGGGTAACCCAGGGGACATTTTCTTTTGTGTGGCGCTCGGCTTATGGGGCCAAATGCCAGCAGGCTTACCTCCACACTGTCTGTCTGTGTGTGTCCCCCTTTCCTTTGCACACAGTAATTAGGAGGATCTTAATGGAGAGGGGGTTTATTAGTGTCTGAGGAAGGCTTTAAAAGTCACTTTAATTAAGGGGGATTCAGCGGACAGCTTGTGTGGCGATGTCACCCGTTTTATAAAATCCTTGTTTGGGCACAACAGGAAAATAGAAGTGGGTCTTTAAAAGGAAGTGGGGAACGAGGCTTTCTAGAGGAAGGCCGTCTAGACCTGCGGTCAGAGACAGAAAAGATACTCTGACCCTGGCTGAGAATTAAGATGGCGGTCATTATCTGCAAAGAAATTCCACATGTGTGCATGTGGGGAGCAAAAACCCCTCCACCCCTTAAAGACAAAATCTGCCAAACAAACCGCCCACCCCTCTGAAACTGTTTCATTCAAAAGATAACCTCATTGCTGAATTTTTTGGGGGGATTAATTTATTCTCAGCATATCCTATGTCCATTCATGCAGGATATAAAATCCTAGATTATTTCCTGCTTGGTTAACCCGCATCCGGCCAGTCCCTCTCACAAAGCCATTCTAATGTTGCCATTAGTTATGCTCCTCTGGTGGCCAAAAGATTGATCCCGGAGACTTGGAATCCAATAAATGTGTACATGAATGGCAGAGGGAGATAACACGTTTCTCACAGATAGTGTGAGGGGCCAATCAGTGTTGAAACATGATTGGAAAACGATGATTAACCGCCTGTATATAACACCTGAAAGCAACTTCAATTAACCATTTTTACATTCTTCAATAGCCTTTTATTATAGATTTTATTTGGTGAGGAAAAAGGAAAAATATTTGTGGGGAAGCCCCCCTCTTAAAACAAAACGAAGGAAACTACCTTCCAATACAAAGCTAGTGTTGTCACAGACATCACGGGGCTGTAAAAGTCGAGTCTTCCACAATAACTGCAGCTGCTGGGAGCCTACAGAGGGGATCTGATAATGGGCCCGAGGGGAAACGACAACATGCTCAGGGACCCGGATTGTCAGGAAGACAGATAAGAAGACACAGGAACAGGTTATCAGCTAGTTTATGAGGTGTCACTCTGCTCAAACACTCACCTGTTCTGCAGGAAAATCATAGAATCACCAACAGGCGTCTCATTAATTCATGCAGGGATCTCGCTGTTACAGATCACATGAATTTCAACGTCTTTTACACCTTTTAGACCAGGTCTTATGCACAATCTTTGGATTCTTTCATAAAGAATTAGCTGAGATGCAAAACTTTTACATCAAAATATACATGTATATATTTAATTCCTGCCACTAAGTCAAATCACTGACACAATTATTAAACCTAATATATCATCAGAATTTACAATGTAAACCCATCTGACATTATGGTTCAGCCAGTGTGTGAATGGAGAAAATGCCTCAAATCTAACATGTTTGAAAATTGATGCTGTGTTCAAAATGAATGGAAAACATTCAGAACAGATACTTCTAAACTCTCAAGAACATACTCTTCGTCCAGAATTGTTCTTCAATGTCTAACAACGTGATAAGAAGACAGTGTTAAAGTGAACTGCTCAGATTTTACGAGTACTTGTCACAATACACATAAAATTCCCTAACAGGCACAAATGATTCAACAGTGCAGTGTTTTTTCTGATGTTTAAGTTCACTAAAATATTTTTTTAAAATGCTGAGGCATGGAGATTTCATCTGTTTAAAACTTCACTTAACCGAGCGAATTCAATCCTTATAATTTCATACAAAGGGATTAATTATTTTTGAAATGAAAGGTATAAGTGTAAGTGATATAAGTGGACAATTCTGTGAAAAACCAAATGGCTGAAAGAGCAGCTTGACTGAGATAAATGACATCTGACCTGGGAAAGGTGACATGCCTTGTGGCACAACTGGACAGGTACTCCAAAACACTTCCTGCGTCGGTGGAGAGCAACGGCGTCGGCGCACCCACGGCCATTCTGAAACAAAGTCCAAACACAAAGGTTTTGTTGACAAAAATTTTCAAGGACAAAGACAGCAGCATTTTGTACTTATCACTTCCTATGAATGCTATTTCAGTGCAAAGAGAAATTGCATTTTCCACAATTAAATCATCCTAAACAATGAGAGACAATGGCAGTTTCTCTTTTCCAGTGACTTCCTTCATACATGATAACAATCACATCATGAATAATTAAAAGAGTATTTTTGTTATCATCTTTAACCAGCTTGTCTGTATTACATTTTACTGTAAAGGGAATGGATGCTTACTGAGATGGTTAATTGCCAAACATTTCTAAAAATTTCACTTTTTCATATCACTTGCCGCCCATTATAGTTCACATTTACATTAAAGACATGAAATGCCTCAATGTGCAGACCACAAGGCCACTAAATTAGAGAGAACTTTTACTCTCTGTAAAAAAATAAAATAAATCAACACAGCCCAACTGTAGACTGCTTAACTGCATGGCTACATCCTCCAGATTTTTTATTATCATTATTCTTTCACCCACATAAATGATCAAAACAAATGACAATCTCTGTGCAAAGAAGAGACGGAGCCCACAAAAGGGAGTCTGACAGCCATTTCCACAACAGATGTTTTTACAGAGGGGTGTCTTCTCTCCGCTGAGCAGTCTCACACATGAGAGACCCCCAAAAGCTTCAGAGAAACGTCCAGAAAACCAACATGTAAATTTGTAACTGCCATGTCTCAGACTAGCAGGCCCAAGCCAATTTCATTTCTCCCTGAAAAAAAAACAAACAAAAAAAAAAAACAAGGGAAAAACAAGGAGCGGTTTTCTAAATATACATATCAGTGTGAGTGATTTAAAAAGACGGACGGGTAGAATTAGAACTTCGGTATCAGAAAAAGACAACAGACAACATCGTTATGTGTTATCATGAAAAGATAAGTCCCTATTGATCCGGGTTGTGGGCAAAGGCTGCGCTATTGACAGGAAGACGGAATATGTCGCAGGGGCAATATTTCATACGTTTGGCCTGTTCACTCCATCACTGTGAGAGGGTGTTTTTCTGGGCTGTATATAATAACACGTGTGCTCTTTATTTCCCTCAGATCAATGGTAATGCGAGGGGGGCCACACAAGATGGATGCCACAGGCAGGTTAACCTATTGACTGCTGAACAGAGACACACAGGCTGAGACAAGGGAAACCAGCCCATTCACAGAGATCAACCAAGGCTAGTCGTGTTTTAAATCGCTCCATTTATTGCACTCATTTGTTGTACCTTATTATGCCTAAAAAGAACTTTTGCAACTGCAATACAAATATCTAAACCGTTTTTTTGTTTTCTTACATTTGCTTGCTGTGTTTTCATTAGGGCCCAACTATCAATATGGAAATCAGTATATCGATTTGCTAATGTTATCAGCAGATATTGCACATATTTAACATTAAATCTGTTTTTAAAACTGGTAAAAATGCTTGGACTCATGATTTAAAATGGTGCAACTATGTAGTTCGTCCAGCAGAGGACAGTCCATTATTTAATAAATATGAAGTGTACACCTTTCAGTGCACTGATGTTTGGAATAAAATTTGTAAAAATGTAAGATATCCTGTCTCCATTACATATCTTTTTCACAAGTATCTGATAACCACATTCATCCAAGATATATATATATAAAGAGAGAGAGAGAGAGAGAGAGAGAGAGAATCTGAGTCTAAAAATAACAAAATATGGTAAATAACAACTCACAACAAGCTAACAGGACCATTTATCTGATGACTTTAGGCGGAGGCAGGCTAGCATTTCCCATTGACTACCAGTGTTTGAGCTAAGCTAATTAGCGGTGGCCTAGCTCTGCCCCTCTCTTCCTGTTACTGCCTGAGACTTACACATTTGATTCCCAATCAAGTTACACTGGTAAGAATTGCTTCACACTGTTAACATAGTTAATATGGACTTAGAAACTGTTGTGAAATGTAAAATAATAAAAATTTAAACATGCAATAAAAAATTCAATTAATTGCAATTAAAAAAACCATCACACTGTTTTTATTTAATCTTCTTTTTCTGTATTAAATATATAATTGTGTAGCTGGTTGTCGAAGTTGGACGGGAGGGAAAAAGTGGCACCGGGCTGCCCGACCACTTCCTGGACACAGTACAGGAGGCAGACGGGAGGGCTGGCTTGCCCACACAGGTGGCCCGGATCTGGACCAGGTCAGCCGCGCCCTCGGACAACCGGCCAGCTAATGTCATGCTTGTGCTCTGAGTTCTTTTGATTCACTTAACCTAAAGCTCTTGATTTAAAAAAAGAAAAGTGTACGGGTAAAATTTAATTAAAAACATATGCTAACTTTGAATTCACCAGTGTTGTTAATCCTGTGCTTTTGTAAAAGTTGACATAATGAGGCTTTGAATCGCACAACCCTCAAAACCAAGCAGAGAGAGGTGAAATGATTAATAAGTCTCAGATTTGATTAAAGATAGGTTATGATTGTGAAAAAGGCTTTATATTGTAAAAAGTTTCAATTAATTAAACTGTACTGTGCTTGAATTCACTCTGTAAATGCACCTTTTGTGAAGCTTCAGAACAGATAAGTTAAGTGTTTCAACATTTTTAACAAATTCTCTCTGCAAAAATAATGTGCTGATCCCATCTCTGCTGCACAGGTGATTCAACTGTCGGATAATTATGCGCCTTTCTATTGTGGATGCAATGCTACACATTCACTAAGAAAATACAATAAAATCTAAATATGAAGTCACTCTGGCTGAACCGCAAATCGAACGTTAATAGAATAATACAGCTCCGACAGACAGCTCGGAGCATTATTGTCTAAAGTTGGGTAAAGGGCAATTAATTTGGCAGTAAATCATTCAGTGTTTTGGTGACTCTGATGAGATTTGTAAAAAAAAAAATTCTCACTCAGACATCCCCCCAGCCAACCCCCAGTCTCCATTGTCTGTGCGTAAATGGAAATCTGTGCCACCAGTACAATATCCACATTATGTGCCCTGCCTCGACATTGTTGCATGACATGCTTGATTGTACCCTGGCATATATGAACAGAAATGAGTAAACATACCATTAGCACAGATTACATTAACAGTAATGTCAGACTTTATAAGTTTTAAATAATTTCCTCTATGTTTGGATTTAAAATACATCTTATACATTTTACAGTCTTGTATTTATGCCTAAAAGCAGAAGAAATGCATTAATAGCTCATTTAATTTCTCATGTACTTCAGACAAAATGACAACATAATTCAGACATAAATGAAATATGTTTTATGAAAACTTGTTAATTTAATCATCTATTTATCCTTCAGATAACATTCAAAAGCAACTACTTCTTCTTTGTGGCTCCCTGATGACAGTTTTAAATAATCATTTAGCTAGAGGCTAAAATATAACATAATGTTCATTATTACTGAAGGTATATGATATTTGTGTACACTCATTTAGCTTATCGTGTGTTTGTATGTGATTATACAATAATACAACTGAATGGTAGGTTTTGTGATACTGTTTGAGGAGGTGCAGCAATAGCAATAGTCTAATTTGTTCAGCAATAGTCCCGAACAAATTTAAAACTTATTAAATGGTTTTGTCTGCAAAGTGGAGATAATTTTACCGCAAAGATCTTTTTATACAACAATCTTACTTATATTGAACCAGGAATTTCTTCTTTTTTGTGTTACTAAGAACTTAATTTAAAGAGAGTTGGAAAAGCATCACAGGCTGAGGATGCTTCAGTACGATCTCCCTCTGTCACTCGCAAAAAGCACAGACAAACAAACATTAAAACATAAATGACTGTAGCTATCCAAGTTGTTCCCTGATGGGACTAACTGTCAAAATGAAAGACCACAAGCTTCCGCCGCGACATCAGCTTCACCTCAGCACAAGAATGTTGCTCCTGTGTCAGTGAACTCAACTTACAATTCACAACCTGTTTTGTGGCTAAGGCGCATTACAACATAAATCAGGGATCTGATATTAGCAAATATAAAAATCAACCAAATTATGACAAAATCATCAATCTATCGTTGTTTCGCTCCTGCTGTCAGAAGCAAACCATCTCTCACAGTGGATGAAGTCTTGCTGTCACTAATAACCCAATGCTGCCACCTTGTGGTAGGACATTTTTAAAGAAAATGGAAACCAGTTCCAGCTTTACTATAGGTCTGAATGCACAAATTAATATTTTTCAACTGAATTTGGGTGGCTTGGAGATGATTCATTTTTGTTTATGTTTGTTTGTTTGTTTGTTTATTAGGATCCCCATTAGCTTTTGTATTAAACAGTAGCTGCTCTTCCTGGGGTCTCCATCATTTCCATTATCACACACTGGATTATTTTAATATGCATTCATATCATTCATACAATACAACTGAACACATTATAAAACAACAGACAACAACAACAATCAACACAAACTCAAAAGGCTGTCACATACAGTAGCTCTCCACATTAGTTTCATTTCAGTAGTTGAGAAAGATAAAACATCTCATCCACAACTTTACCACAAGGTTGTATAAGCAGTCCTGCATCTATTTCTGATATTCAAGACAACCCAAAGTTTATATAGTGTTCTAAGCTATTCAATATCATTTTAACTTTTTGTGAAAACATGTTTTATTGCTTTCCAACAGCAAGAAATATGGTGATGTTTCATGCTACCATTGCTTGATAATGCACGGTTCTCTGAATTAGACTCATTCTACAGGGAGGTAACAAGAAGCAACCTTCTGATGATTGTCAAGCAGAGTAATGATGTCTGTCCAATGCAAATGGCAGTTTACTATAAAGTATTTCTGGAGTTTTGGTTTTGATGATATTGAAACGCGTACACTGAAGAAAATTGCAACCTACTTTTCACATTTAACCAGGCCAAACAGTTATTCATTAGTCTGACATTTGTTCTATATGGGCAGCGTAGAACAATGTGAGCTGCTTTGTGCTGAACTACTTGCAGTTCATTCAAATTAGTTTCTGTTGTGTTGGACAATGATCCAACTGAGATAATACTAATGCCTGAACTATTTGTTTAATTAAACAGCTAGGCATGAACTCCCAGCAGCAATGTGACACTGCATTTAAGTGGTGGTTTTGTATGTAATAGTCAGGGTGGGAGTAATTAGTTACAGGTAATAAAATTACATAATTTAATTACAAAATAAAAGTAATTGTTATCAGTTACAGTTAATCAGAAAAAAATGTATAATTAAGTTACAGTTACTTATGAAAATGTTAATGATTACAAAGGGGGTTACCTTTGAATATTTTCTGTAAAAAGCTTAGGCAACATGTTGAATAATATTCATTTTGTTGCTTTGCATGTTTTTGATGTGCACAGTGTCTTCTTATGTCATTTCCAGCCTAGGTCATTTAGTGAAGTTCGATGCTATCCTGGTTCTTTTGATTGGTTCTCCTGTTTGAATTTGCAGCGCCCCACATCTAACACAGCCTGGTTTAAACATCTGAAAAATGTTAACAGTTGAAAACATTCATTAGAATTTCAGTAATCAAATGTAATAAGATTCATTACTTCTAAAAAGTAATTGAAATAGTCACATTACGAATCACATTTTAAATATGGTAACTAGCAATCTGTAACCTATTACATTTCCAAGGTAACCTTCCCAACCCTGGAATCAGTGTAAGTAAATGTTGTCTGAAACTTGAGTCTCTCTGTATCGCTGGCAGACTCAGAGGTGGGGTGGAGGGGGCATTCGCCCTCCCGGTGCCCTAATGTTAGAAAAAACACAGCGAAAGTGTCCTGTTGGATGCCCCTATGGCAGATATAACATGATGAAGCGCCCTCTTCGGCGCCCTTCCAGTGGACAAAACACAAACAGCAAGTGCTCTTTTTACTATTTTCACCCCTGCCCCTAAATATTCTGAGTCTGCCAGTGCTCTGTACAATTTTAATGCAAGTTTGCCAACACACTATTACAGCAATATTACTGCATACTGACACATCTCAGTGAGTTCAAGGGCATAAGTATGGGCTGTATGGCTTGCAGGTTGTCAGTGTGAGCTGTTAACACACAGAGGAAACTGAGATGCTCTCCTTTGCTGCAGATTTTACACGCTCTGCCCCGATACCTCAGCTCCACCTGTCTAGCCATGAGCTCATGAGTTGAAACAGAGTTCAGCCAAGTTGAGAATTGTCTTTGCTTGTTTTATCAGCAGCGAGTACCATATTTCCCCATGAAATACTACAGCATGCAAGAGATACTGCCGAGGGAGCGAGGAAACAATTGGGTGGGCATTAATGATTTACAGGTACATATCTGCCATAATACCAACACAGGCGCAGGTAACTGAGAGCGGGATCTGATGACATCACTGATGCTGCCTCAGATAACACCTTGATCATCAACTATGTATGGATCTGGCAAAAGATATAAGATAATGTCTGAGTGAGAGTAGACTATTTACTGTGGGCGAGACCAGTGCTCAGACTGAGCCATGAAGAAGCACTTTTTTTATCAAATTTACACAAAATATAGTCCTGATCAAACATGTTCGCTATATATTTAATTGTAAAAGTCTCCAGGTTTTCAGTGAAGCATGAGAAAAAAATCTGCCTTACCCACAGGGACACAGAGAACGTGATGAACATAGAGAACTTTTAAGATGTAGAGGTTTTTTTCCCCACATATAGTGCTGTATACTCAGTAAAGTTTTATGTTTTGTTGCATGTTTTATGCAGGCACAGTGTGTCAAAAAGCTTAATAGCCATGTTGAATCATGTGAAATGTTGTTAGACATGTTCTGATTTCTATAAAAAGGGCAAGTGAACCATATAATTGCTGCATTTTTAAATAATTCTGGTTAAAAATGGAATTTAGGGATGAGACAGGGGTTTCAAAGCATTGTGGACATCCACTGTTTTGACTTTCACATTGTTTTTGTCCATGTAATGTAGGTGGCAGTTCATGACTATTTTCATGTTCAGTTAATTTTCCAATTTGTTACTCTATTTATCAATTAGTTGTTTGGTTAATAGCAATGTCAGAAAAAATGATGGAAAAACCTTACACTCTGTCAGAGCCTAAGGTGATTTAATGTCTTGTTTTGCCCAACCAACAGTCTGAATTGAAAGATATTCAGTTTGCAGTAATACAAAACTATAAAAATAACTTCTAGTAATAAGATTATAAAGAAGTTTATAATCTGCAACCACAAAAAACCCTTTGTTTTAATGTGACAGAGTCCTGTAGAAATGATGCAGGTATTGTTGCGTAAGACAACAAGTTTTTCTGCAAGCCTTTTGTTTTTCTTTGTATTGACTAATCAATGGACAAATCGACCGAAAAAACATGTTGTAATCAATAGATTTAGTCAATTAATCTTTTTTTTACTATAGCCTATTGTTCAGCTTTAATGTAGCTTAATGATTCAGTGTCTTCTCTCAATATTGGGGTTTTCTTTGAGACCATTTGAAAATTTTGCAGTTGGCTAATTAGTAAAAGATATTAAACCAAAATACGGCCACTGTCTCTTTTTCATTTAAACATAATACAATCAATCAATACATTTCCACCTTTATCAGTCTCACTCAGGGCAATTAGTTGAGAGCAGCATGTTCGAAGGCTACAAATAAATACACAACACAGAAACACTTAGCAGCATCCATGGCATGACCAAGTGCACCAGCAGCCAAGGACCCCGAATAAAGTGCCATGGAGTGATGTGGCGGTGGTGAACGAGTCGGCTCTTTAAGACGGCTCTTTTAAAACAACGATGGGAGCCGGCTCCCGTCCAAGAGCCATTTTATTTTTATTTTTATTCTTTTAATTAATGCAAGGCAGAACGGTAGGATGATCTTCTCCATGCCATGGACTCTCCATGCATCGACTCTGACTAAATATTGTGTTAATGATGTACGTGCTGAGCAAAATTCTAGGTTTTAGTCTAATTACATTGACTAATTTAAGTGATAATTGTGCACACATTTTAATCATAAGTTGAAACAGCGCTAAATGTGGCTGAATCATAAAGGGCAGAAGTTGTAAAATGAAGAGCCGTTTGGGAGCCAAAAGAGCCGGATCTTCTTGGTGAGCTGAGCCAAATGATCTAGTTCACTAAAAAGAGCCACATTTCCCATCACTAATACAATGTGAATAACATAAATAAATACAAAGTACATC
>JAQFJA010000003.1:14912117-14922794 GCA_029874485.1 Naso brachycentron
CAGCAGAACACAAAATTATTTTTCAAGAAAAAGGTCAATGATGTTTCATACAACTTACCAGCAGCAGTAAGACCTCATGTGAGCCAGGAGAATGAAAACGTAATAGAAAACCTCCAAATGCATGAACATCCTGACAGGTGAGGGGGATGACGGCGACTCAGAGCCCGTCCAAAGCCTGCAGACAGTCAAACTCCGGAGAGGAAACTGAGCTCGCAGCACATGAAACTTCACCGGGGGCTTCCAGGATTCAAGGAGGGGGCTCTGAAATGGAGCTGCTCTCGTCCCAACAAGAGATTATCTGCTTAATTAAAGATTTTCCCCCTTCTTACCCTCTCGGCCAATCAGAAGTATTGCACCAAGGGGAGAGTGAAATGATCAAAAGGGCACCCTGGGCCTTCAGGGCCGGGCAACGGCGGCTTCCCTGCCTCCATTCAAGAGCCAAGGAAGATCTGTTTAATCCCACAGGAAAAGTGTAACACTGATCCCCTGAATTTCTGCTCAGGAAGAAAGAGGTTGATTTAGGCTATCTAACGCGCAGCTGATTGTCAGGGATTAGCGGATGATCGTCCTCTGGATGGTGAACTGATAGTTTGATAGGAGCGCAAAGCGAAGCGCTCGTTGTTTGTTCTCGAGGAAGTGACTCGTGGTTTTAAAGGTGTGATTGAATCAACATTTATCACTCTGACACGAGGGTTGTCACTCACACGGAAAACAACAATCACTCCCAGACACTTCATCTCAAATAAGGTCAAACTTCATCATTATTCCATCTGATATTTATTTATTTCCACGAGCAGGTGCATGCGCAACTGTTTGTCCCAACGATGGATCATCAGTTCAAATTTGATTTGCACACTTCAAAATCAGAGAATAAAACATGTTTCTTTAATTTCATATTTCGCATGACTTCAAAAGGTCGCTGATCAGCTTTTGTGGGCTTATAATAAGTTAAATCGCCAATGAGAGTTTTTGTGAAATTCATTTTATTGATTTTATGTTTCCCTGCCATATTTTAACATCACCTCTGACGTGTTTTATTTGTTCAGCCATTTAGGGGAGAGAATAGAAAAAAGAAGGGCCTGAAAGGTGGATGTGGATGTGCAGAGTGAGGGCCCCGTCCACGGATCACATATGAGACATTTGCATCAGTGATCCAGACGGTCCTCGCACTGCATGACGGGTTATTCCCCAGTAACCCCGTCTGACCCGCAGGACCCTCTCCTCCAGCGCAGGCAATCTTCTTGTGTGCAAATTAGGATTAGGGCCGAAAAGTGATTTGGAGGGGATGAGGAACTTCTGAGGGATGTTTTTGGATTAAGATTTAAAGAGGAATTTAAAGAGGAATGACGAGTGAAATGAGACAACAGCTGGAGTCATTCTGTTGTTTTAATGTTTTTAATCCACCGAACTGATTCTTTAACAAGAAGCATCTAATAAATGTCTTAACCACGAGCTTTAACAGGCTGAAGGCTCTTCAGAGGTGAAAACAACTAATTATATTAACTCGCGTTACTGTCATTGAGTAGTTTTTTATGTACTTGTACTTTTTAAAATAGTTTTTAAAATTTCTAATTTTACTTTTACTTAAGTAGGTTTTGTTTGAAGTTTGTATTTCACTACATTTTAAATCACATCAGTTTCTGAGTGAAAAAAAGTTTTTTATGAGCTGGTGCTGCGACTGCGTGTCAGTAACAGTCCATGTGATTGGCTCTGGCTGACTAACTGCAGCGCCAGAAGGTGAACAGCAGTCAGTCTCACACACAGACAGCAGGGGGGCGTTTGTGCGCTGACATGGAGCGGGATGGAGAGATGGCACTAAAACCCGCGACTCCCCCAAAAAGTAGCTTTTACTCTGAGTACATTTTAAATGAGCTACTTTTTACTTTCACTTGAGTACATTTTTACACCAGTACTTTTACTTCTACGTAAGTAAAATTTTATCAAGGTAACAGTACTTCTACTAAAGTAGATTTTTTCATTCTCTCTCCACCCTTGCCGCTCCTCTAGCTTTTGCACAAGTTGAGCACAGCTGACATTTCTAAAAACAGGCCTGTTTGTACACTTGAAATTCATGTTTTGTCACAACTCAGTGTAGTAAGAGGCGAGCAGCAGTTAACAAGTCCTTTATGTTGCACAAGTTGGAGCTCAAACCGTCTGACTGACCACAGTGAGCTCTCTCTGGCAGCGTGACCGCACTGAGGTGTTACATGCCGCGCAGAGGATGGCCTGACAGGCAGCAGCCAATGGACGCAGGGCTGATGTCACTGTTGGGGCAACAGAGATCAGCAGCTATGGGACCACTTAGACTTTCAGACCAGAGTCAGACTGGTGGCTGAACTCTGCAACCCACAGCTGCATTTCGGCAGGAAATTGCAATCAAATTTAGGCCTGCTGTTTTGTTTGTACACAGAACAAAGGCGGACGCGCTGTTTGCTGTTATTTTAACTCGCAGTGACGTAATGCTCCAGCAGAGGGAGCAAGTTTACAGAAATGGTTGAAAGGTGTGTTGATGAACTCCTTGACCCCAGTGAGAAAATTTAGATTTTGCTTGAACACTTCTGTGCAAATCAGGCTGAAGTTCTGGAAGTCTGCAGCTTGCCCAAAGGCACTTCTGCAGGCCTGATGCACGGTGGCAGGAAACTTTAAGCTCAGTCAATTTGACCACCCTGCTGCTCTCATTAAGACCAAAAAACATGGCCACAGCAATGTGGTGGAAAGTTCACAGTTACAGTATCTCAGTATGCATGAGTGGACACAGGAACTTAATCAACGTGGATCTCATGGAATGTTTAAACAAAAAAATCTGCACATATTTCAAATATGTAAGGTGGCGTTATGTGTGCAGGGACACAACAATGTCTGATGTGTCTGACGCAAGAGAGCCAAGCATGGAGCAGATGTCCATCAGCATAGGCATGCAGCCGGGAGTCACGAGGATGCTAATTAACAAGTACAACGTGCAAACATGGGAGAGGAAGATGAGCTGCTGCTTCTCTCGTGTTGGCAGCAAGATGGAGGCCAAGATATGCAGAGATTCTTCACCTCAGATCAGCATGTGGAAGCATGTCGCGTTGATGGATTTTATTCAAACCCACTCAACCATCAGCAAACATGCCAAAGTGTTAAACATCATGTCTGTGCATATGTATGCTGCACTGTCCAAATGTGTCGACAGTAATACCAATGAAAACTTAAATTCATGAGATTTCTGGACTCAAACGTCGTATAATAATAATTTGTCAGCACAGGTTTCTTTTTGCAGCTATTACCCATATTTTCAACTTAATAACTAAACATCAAGTTTTTGGTTTTGGCTTTTTTTATGCCACACTTTTGACTGTTTTACATTGATATAACTTTAATTGTAACGTAATAAATGTCTTTACTGTCATTGTCAATAGAGGTTTTTAATTAACACAGTATCCATTAGACCCTGATAAAGAATGTAACAGAATAGTATGCTCATATTTTTATTCATGTTATAAATAAGGAATATGATGTAATTCAAACAAACAGAAAAACATCTTTTGTCACAAGTAGAAAATTTGGTTTATTTATGGTACATACAGTGGGCAAAAACATTCTTTGAAAAAAAAAAATTGCCATTTTTTTTAAGGCATTTTAACTTCAAGAAGTTCACGCTGTAAATAAAAATGATGCTTTGTGAAATAGGAGGTGTGACATACTATTACAGTATCATCAGTGATATCAGAACAAGTTTGGATCTTGTTTTAGAGCAAAAGATCTGTTTGATTCCACAAAAGTTTAATCAAAGTAACCCATCTTTTTTTAGAGTTGTTGAATGGTCCCACTTTGTCCATAATAAATAAGGGATTTGATTTTTAAGAGCTCCCTAAAAAGACAGACACTACACAGCTGTAATTAGACAAAGAAAAGCCCTAATTTAGTTCCACAACTTGCACTTTTTATTTTTCAAACAGGTGTGCAACCCTTATAAGGCATTTGGGCAAGAGTCCTGACACGTTTCAATATCACACAGCTCAAAAAGGTAAATGCACCTCCCACACATGCCTCAACGGCCTTATCTCAGGGCAAAGGAGACCTTATATCTAAGTGTATTTCAAATGAATACATAATAAATACAAATAATTCTCTCTTTTTAGATTAAGTGTGAGAATGATGGTTCTATGTTTCAGTCCAGAGGCGTCTACATGAGGCAGCTTCACTACTAAACCAGAGAACTCAGTCCTCATTAGGAGCCCGCTGGACTGTTGGAGACAGCAGGTGTGCAGATATCCCAAAGTACAACACATCTGAACCGTATTCACTCAGGCTCACTCTGGTATGATCGACAGGAACAGTTCATTTGAGTGTTGCCTGTCTTAATGTTGGCATTGAACTAGCTTAACAAAAATACAGAGAAAACCTTAGCTTGAAAGAGAGAAACAAACAAGATGAACTACAGAGCAAAAGGCCCTCACCCTTGCCTGTAGAGAAACCTCACCGCTGAGGGTTTAAATAAAGCTTTCCAAGTGCCAAAGACTATCAATAAATAGCACATTAACAAATAAGAGATACAGTAAATTATTCTGTAATTGCTGCTTTTACACACTGCTCACACAGAATTGATTGGCCGTCCTACTGCTGCCAAAAGAGACTTAAATCCCAGTTAGCCTTTTTTCATTCTAGCCGTGCCTGTTTTATATTATGGTGAAGAAGCTGTGCTTGCACATGTAGCTAAGTCCTGGGCTGCAGCTAATAGTTGGTGAGGACACTTCAAAACTTAAGAGACCCATGGAATTTACGAAAAGGTCTACAACTCTTTAAAGCCGATATTAGTCTCAGGAAGAGGTTTAACTTATAATCAGAAGCATTGTAATCACCCCCCATGACTGAAATGCTGCTATACCTGTTGCTACGTTCTGTCACGGTTCACCACATCAGTATCAATTGAAAAGTTTGAAGCTGGTGCGACTCAGCCACTTTTGTAGCTGCCATCGCCTGTTCGCTGTGCCCGGGCCGCTATTGTTTCCTTCTGCACCGACTTGCAGTCTTTGGCCAAACCCAGGAAGCACATGGCGTCTATGAAGGCGGTGGTAAGATTGAGCCTGCAGCCAAACTCGCTGGTGGAGTAGTCAAAGGGGAATGTGTGATGGTAGTTGTGGAAGCCTTCCCCTGAAAAACAAACGTGCACAGACACACCTTGATTGATGATATGCATGGCTACAGTAGAGCCGAATAATTTATGATGAGGCTGATAACAATGATATGGCAAACGTGCACCGATGTGAACCCCTCACAGGGTTATGACGGACTGATAAACAACTAAGTAGAAAACTGACTAATGTAATATAATTTACAGGCAACCAAAATTAACTGTGTTTGATTAGTCTTCAAGTTCATCATGGAAAGGTTCAGTCGTAGCTTTAGTAGACAGGTTAGAAACACACTGGAAGTACTGCACGATGAAACATCTGATCAACAAATTTAAAATTTTGCATTTGACAACGAATATTTACACCTCTTGTACCCATTAGTAGGGCTGGGCAATGAATCGACTGTGAATCTAAATTCAAATTGATTTGTTTGGATGGTCTTAAAAAATAAAAATAGTGAATATCAATTTTCCCTTTAACTAAGGTAAACACGGTAGCCTACCTGGCTCTCTCTCAGCTCTGGGCTCTTATTTTTTTATAAGTGAAGTTTGGTAAAGTTAGGCTGGCACTTTATTAATCCAAAATTAGGGGATTCATCTTTGTTTAAACAAACCTTTGTTTAAAAAAAAAAAAAATTTGTTCGGTTGAAGCTAGGTAGCAACTTATTTAAATAGTTCCTTTGTCTTTTGTAGTTTCAAAAAAAAAAGATAAAAATCAAATGTAGTATGAAAAAAAACGGTCAGTTAACAATCTAGACAATATTTGAGACAAGGAACATTGATGTTGTCATCAGAAAAATTTACATGTGAGCTTAAGTTCAAAATGCCTCCAGCGTAAACAGCTACAGCACCGTATCATGCCATTGACTAAGAATGTGTTTACTAGAGCTGCTCTCACTGCTTAGGAACGAGTGAGTAATATCCTTTGTAAGCAATTAAAATGACACAACAGGTGAGAAAGTGAAAACTGGACTTGGGAGCAAAATTGTTTACATTTCTCTATTTGCTCTCACATTTGCTAGTGACTTTTTTTTTTTTTGGTGCAGTGCAACGAAAAATTCTACAACAATCTTGCTTTCAACCTTGATAGATAAAATCTGGCAGACAGTTGTCATTCCTGTAAGGCTGCCTGAAAATACAGTTAAAGCAAAGAAAAGTTCTTGTGTAATCATTAGTTGTCTTGTAAATGAAGTGCTGTTCTGCAGACCAACAAAGCTCTGTGTTGTTTGCAGCATCATATCCCTGTGGTGTCAGGAGCCATAAATAAAGTCTTGACTCATCGATGCTAAAAATAACATCAGTTTCTTAAAAAAAAAAAGAAAAAGACTGAATACACAATCACGACCTGGCGTCCTCTAAGATTTAAAGCAAAAAAATGGCACAGCTGAGACAAAGTAAACATCAGCACACTGTTGCGTACAGAAGCCAGACTGCATCTGCTTTGAGAGAGCCGCCACTGCAGCTGATTTGACATGATAAGCTTACAACAAGTGACGAAAAGATCAAATATCTCACACGCACAGCAAGCCACTAAACCATACAACAGTGCTTCAAGTGATATTTCACCGCAAAACTGTTTTTTGTCTCTCAGTTACTCACCCTTAGATGTCTTGAACTAAAGATTTTTTTTTCCTTGCAGCGTTATTCCACAGATTTTTCCAAAAATGCGAGCCACTCACTTTAGCTGCTCTTGCTGTAGGGGTGGGACAAAATATCAACACGGCAATATATCGCCATCCTGACTTTTGAGATCGATTTGCTGGCGCCAAATAACGATATTTTTATTCAAATAACACGCCGCTGTCAACAGATTTCCCTGCCAATGTGACTCACCAGCGTCACTACTTCATGACACCTTGTGGTGGCGCTCATGACATGAATCTGGGTAATCCTGGCTACACATTAGATGATTTTAAGCCCGGTTCTGGGCCCGATATGCCCCCCTGAACAATCTGGGGGTTGCCGTGTCTATGCAATCATCACTGTGAAATCGTTACTACAAACAGCCGGTGTGTGGTCTCGTATTTTGAACGAATCGTCAAGTGTGTGCGTTTGGGGGATTATAATGTTAAAAAAGCGGTTGAAACTGTTCTTACGTCTGTGGTCTCCCACATTTTTAAAATCAGTTAAGATTTGATAATCACCTAGTGTGCAGCCAGCATGACGTGAACAGAAATCAAAGAAGAAGCTGACAGCGAAGAATGTTAAGAGATGCGCCAGCCACTTTCTAGTCCAAAGACTCGACCCACGTCAGCTTTTACAACATTAATGGGACAAACTAAATTTTTGTGCTCGTGTATGTAATAAATGTTTTTTGTATTTTACAGTTAGATATCATGATGTATCATTATATGATTGTCTGGCAATATATATCGATTATTGCAGAAACACTGTATCGTGATATTGTTATCATGGGCCACATATCATATCGTATTATATCATGAGTTACCCTGCGATTCCCGCTTCACTTCTTCCAAAGCACTTTTGTTTGGGCTAAAGAGGAACTAAATCTGACATATCTGGAAGAGGGCTCCCTGTCACTAGCCCAGCCAAGCATGTGCATTAGAAGTTCTCGAGCTTAAATAACAGTAAAATAACAGTGTTTTGAAAGTATTGAGCCTGTTACACAATAAAGAAGACTTGGATTACACAACACAAAGCTTTTGAGATTTCTGGATGGAAGTTTTTAGATGGTTTTTATGTTATAAATCTGTATCTCCACAGACTGCCAGCAAAATCTGCTAAAGTGAGTGAGTCACATTTTTGAAAAAAAACAAAACAAAACAAAACATTTACCACGGAATAATAAATGTACTCTTCAATTCAAGACATCTAAGGGCTAGTAAGCGATACACCAACAACAGTTGTGTGAAATATCACTTTAAATAGCCACAATCCAGTAAAAACACATAACTGCAAGTAAAATAATGGTGAATAACAATCATGCGTTGTCTTTACCTATGGCACTGAAAGCAACTAATGGGTTCTCCCTCGGGTTAATGGTCTTGTCATAAGGCCTGTTGCCCCAGATGTGTGCAGCGCTGTTGACCAGCCAGGTGGCATTGAGGATGACGGTGTATCGCAGGATTCCAGGGACAAAGTATCCCACAGACAAGGATTCACCCCAGAAGTACCAGGGCACCAGCGAGGGCACGAGGAAGCAAAGGATCACTATAGAGAGCTTGTAGTGCCTGAAGACAAAGAACAAACGATATCTCACACAGATCTCACATGGACATAATTCAGTCTGAGGCTAAATTAACCGAGACAGAATCTTCAATCATGTGAAAAGTCTTTTTAGATTTAAGTCACATTAAATCATTTTTTGCATAAAGGCAACAGTCACGAAAAACATTTAATCATTCCACAACTCAAATTTTGACACTTTTAACAACAGTATATAATGTACATATCTGATCTATAATGTACTATGCACCATAATGTAAGAAATCCAGCTCCTTATTCTACCTCTACTGGGTTACTATTAGCATTTCTTTACATTACACTATTTATTTTATACTAATTGCTGCACATTTATACCGTGTTACCACGTTTATATGTTGTCACAATGTCTTACTCGGCGTTTCATTGCTCTTTGCACTCATGGTTCAGTGCCAACCCGCGTTTTCGTGTCTCAGTTCTCGCACTCTGCACAGTGCAAAAGGTGAATTTTATCTAATCAGGTCTAATCTAATCTAACCTGTCCCACAAAGGCCACAAATTTAATCCTTCTTGTTATGAGGGCAATTACAAACATATGAGATGCGTTTAAAAACTGCAGTCACAATAACACGTGTAACTCAAGCACTGATGATCAAGCAAAGAAACTTAAGGATTTATTTCCTGCACGTGAACGTGCACATGCTTTGCAGCACTCCGTTCATGCGCAAAAGGGAACAGACTTGGAAATTTTTTGATCACACTTTGTATTAACATGATTATCTCCAGACAATTTGCACATTAGTTCAGTGTGCAGAGTTGATGAGGCCCGTGTTGATCCCTGTTGCCTGAGAGCAGAAGTGAAAATCTGGGACTGCATCCAGAAGGGCAGAAGTGTTGACAAATGACCCGTCAGTGGACACTATGGGACACGCTGTGATTTTGTCCACGGTGCAAAAGCTTCACTTATCTGAGGATCTGTCCTTAAGTGTTATCATGGTAACTATGACCCCAGACCACAACATCCTGGATAGCTTGGAGCAAAGGGGAAATGACTTTTAATGATGAATACATGTGGACTCTCATTACAGTCGACTCTGGTCTGTTGAGTCTGCATCTTTGAGCTCCTTTCTGAGAGACACATCTGACCGAAATAGCAGCGATAAACCCAAACACACAAACTCTGGCTAATGTTTGCTCACCGTCTCTGAAACATGACCACTTCATCTGCCTTCAGGTCTGACAGTTCCAGTTTTTTGCCCTTTTCAATGACATCGGGATGTTTGCGCACCAGCAGCCAACCGATGTGTGCGAAGAAAAACCCCCGCTTGGCGTTGTGAGGGTCTGCGTCAGTCTCGGAATACTTGTGGTGGACGCGGTGGTCCCTCGCCCATTCATATATGTCATTCTGCTCACAGAGAGACAGGAGGCAGATATAGAGGATTATGTGAGGCACCCATAGATATGCCTGAGAGTTTCAGATCAGCAGATTAAGGACAGGGATCATGTGGTGACAAAACAATAAAGGCATACCACTCAGATTACATAATTCTACTCAACTCTTACACTAAACATAGTATTTGAAACAGAGCTGTTCCAATACCAGTACTGGGAAATACCTCTGATACTGGAGAAAATGCTGATATTAGTGTACGCCAGTCTGTGCACAGATCCAATACCATGTGATTTATTAGCCACTAAATGGTACCCAGCTGCTTCCCAATTAGCTTAGTTAGCTCTGACTGATGTTACATACCTAAAATTGCTTGAAATAGTACACAGGAAGCTGTGCTGCGAGTGGCAACTTCTGTTTTTAAGAGCAGCAAAGAAGGACAGAGAGTCGGCGAAGTGGACAAACTGTCTACATTTGACAATATTTAACATGTGAAACTCGGTGATGTGTAAGGAATTAAATTTTCCTAGATTTTAGTTTTGTTTTTTTTAAGCTGCTGCACTACTGTCTTAGTGTTTTACTTAAATCTTTTTATTTTACTAAATTATAACTACACCTTCAGTTTAAATGGAATTATTTTTTATGCACTGTTATGGGATCAGTACTCGGCAGGGCTGGGCATCGAACTTTTCTTTTCTGGTACGAGATGAACTGCCATGAATCCTATAGAGTATCGAAAAACGTCAGGTATCAAAATTGGGATTGAAATGTCCACAGGAGTTGATCTTATCAGCCTCAGTGAGCCAATATGCATGCAGCATGCTTATTGTGCCCAAATCTAATAGTACTGTTGATTGGCTATACTCTTGCGTTTTGCAGGAAAAACGCCAGATTACACCCAGAGACAGGGCTGACAGTGAGCATGTGTAATGTAATCTTTTGTCAAAACAGATCAGATAAAATTGCTATCAAAAAAGTATCGTTCAGGAACTGGTATCAAAGTCAGCGT
>JAQFJA010000003.1:14953667-14967950 GCA_029874485.1 Naso brachycentron
TGCTTTTACTGGCAGTCTATGGAGATACAGTTTCAAAACATCAAAACCAAATAAAAACGTCCATCCAAAAATCTTCAGAGCTTCATGTGCAATAACCCAAGTCTTCTTTATTGTGTCGTAGGCTCAAAACACGTCCAAAACTCAAAGAACTTGAATCTGACACATCTGGTGTCTAATGCACACGCTTGGCCAGACGTGCGACAGGGAGCCTTGTGTGCGATATGTCAGATAAGGATGAGTAATTCATGCACAAATAGTAGTTTGGTGGTGAAATATCACTTTACGGTCTGTTTGGACAAATACACATGAAGCTCTTTAAATAATGTCACATGAAACTACTTGTCCATGAAACGACAATAATTTTTTGAAACTCTTTATTGTTTTGAGTTTGCAAAAGAAAATGCTGTTAAATGCAGTAATACAGTTAAACTTGTATTAAGTTACTATGCTGCAAAGTTTGAAATTAATGTATAGAACATATAGAATATAGACTTTAATTTTCAGAGACAATTTTATAATTTTTCTTAAAGTATCTTTTTTAGATTGACTTAGTTCATTTTGATTAACCTGAAATCACTGAATTGCTAACAGAGCAAACTGTTAAAGATTTTAGAAAAAGTAAGTGGATGTCGAATTTGTTTTTTTGTTTTATTTGTTTGTTTGTTTATTTGTTTTTGTTAAAAAATTGTAATATTAAATGAGTATTACACAACACAACATGCAGAGCAAACATATAGTTGTTTAACTGTGCTGTGATTTATTACTGAGTGTCGCTATTTGTTGTTCTTAATAAGACAGTTTTTTAAATTCAGATTTATGGTGAAAATATTGAAAAAATCAGTGAATTTAATATTAATATAAAATGACATCAAAACAGTTTCAAACATTCTCTAAATCCACCAATAAACTCAATATTTTTATATTTCAATCTGCTGTTTTGATGGCATCACCTGACTAATGAAGCTGTAACGCGCGCGTTCACCATTTTCTGAAAATGTCGGCTATTAATCACATGATTTATCGATGCCACTAGCACATCAAACGCAGATTACCAGGAAATGAGAATAATCCTGAGTTGCTCTGATTCAGACTGCCCCACTTAACAACCACACTGTCCCACCTGAACACGCTCTGAGGGCGTGGGAGGGTCACGTGACGTCTGAAGTTGCAGCATGTAAACACCAATATTCTCTTTAAAATGCAAATTAGTTTGAGACATGTAATCCAAAACAACAGACAGTCACAAACCCAGTCTCATCCCGCGCGGAAGTGAATGGACAGAAATCTCTCTCTCTCTCTCTCTCTCTCTGTCTCCCTCGCTCTACCAGCAGCAGAAGGAGCATCCTATAGGCTAATCAGTTGGTACTTTGAATCCAGCCCTCAGCATCCTCCCCCTCCCAGAAGAGGAAAGCCAGCAGCCCGGTGTGCGCGAGGTGTTTGTTTTTGCTCGCGACCATGGTGGAAATTACGGATATCGTGCGTCTTCTCGTCCCTCTGATGATGCTCGCGGGCTCTACCTTCCAGACCGACGTGAAGAGCGTCAAAGAGGCGGAAAAAACGGGGAATTTCATGGAAGACGAGCAGTGGCTGTCCACCATTTCACAGTACAGCCGCAAGATCAAGCACTGGAATCGCTTCAGAGACGTAAGTCCGCGGCGTCGCTGGGAAGATGCGCGGTAATGCGGTATGAGGGGAAACACGCACTGCTATTTACAAACAGTAATTATAGTGATCACACACTTTGTTTGGCTGATAACACGCTCAAACTTGGTGCTGCTATTTGAATGAACGTAGCCCACACAACTCACACACATACTTTATGTTTCGTAATAGGAAAACATCCCAAAATAATCTCTCTAAGGTCCATATGTGGGCGGTAATAACATATTTAGGGTTTATCCTCAATAACAGAATAAGAAGATAAAAAATAAGATCTGACAACATGTAAGGTTTTGTGTTTAGTGCTCATAACATGCCTTGCCTCATGCTGGGCTCATATTTTAAATGGATAGTTTGGTCTGATAGAAAAAGCAAAGGCTAAATTGTACTGGAAGTTGTGTTTTTCTGACTTCCTTCTCAAAAATCAGGAATGTCAGAGGTGATATTTTAATTGAGGAGTTTCCTTTGGAGGAAGCAAGCTCATGGAGGAACGCTATAGGTCAGAATAAAACTAATGCTGCAAACACAAAGCGCTCATAAACCTCTTTCTGCTGCCCTTCCCACTTATAGTTATTGGCCCTTTGGTTAATTATAAGCAGTTAATATTTCAGCCCCTCTTGCACAGCAGTTGCACTACAGACCTTTTCCATCATATCCCCCTCATTTGGGTTACCTCAGATGTGTTTCCACACGTGTCCCCTGAGATTTCACAAACAAGAGAATAAAGTAATTAGAGCGGAGGAGCGCTGACTGATTGATGTGCATATTCACCTACTGAACAGACTGAACTGGGTTGCAGCGATTGATTAAAGCCCGTTGGGTGTGCACAGTGATATATCGCTGTGTCTGTAAGTGTATAGGCGTAGTTTTGCCTCCAGCTCTGTGAGATGATTACTAACGATCCCAACAGGATTTGGACAACAGTGCAGCAGGATTATGTTCCATATATCTCCTGTTAATTGGGTTTTAATTGATCCAGGTTGGTTGCTAGCACGTGATAGGTATCATTATTGGATTTAAAATTAGAGCAGTTGGCTTCGGGTTGAGCATCTGTGTAAGAGAACAATGCCATATCTTCTCAGGAGGAGCCTTTCTACATTACAACCATCCTAGAGAGGCTTGTGGTGTCAGTTTTGATCCGCATTCACACGGATCCTTAAATCACAGGTCACGACCATCCCTGAAGAAAAGGTGAAAATTGGCAGCCGCCCCCTCCTGGGATCGGATTACTTTGACTGTGATTGCTTAAAGAGAATGTCCTCTGGAACTGTACTTAGGGAAGTAATGAAATTGTGTGCATGGAAAGATTAAGTCAGAATTATTGTGGGATTATAACTCGCTGGATGCTGCTCTGTATTTGCACAGCTTTAATTCAAAATGCTAGTTAGACTCTGAATTCAGCACATTGTGAGCCGTCCAAGAGTGAATAAAAACACAAACACACAGATAATATGGAGCATCTTTAAGATATAAACACCACTGGAAGTGGGATCATCTTCTCAACATTGCGTAAGGAATTGCTTTCCAGTATAAAGACATCACTTCCTCTGCCTTCCCTTTTTTCCTCAGTTTAACATCAAAGCTGCTCTTTAACACAAACAGCCCCTATAGTTCCACTATCTCTTTCAAGATCATTATTCCCAGAGGTGAGAGAGAGTTTTAATGTGTGTGCTTATGCATGTGCAAGCGCAAAAGTGGGATTTTTTTTCCAGGGCTGTTGCGCTCGTGTAAGTTCGTGCGTTTGTGTTGAAGGACAGGAGTGGCGGTAATGATGATGATGACAGGAGAAACATCAGAGAGGAGAACCGCTGAACCTCCCGGGGGAATCGCCAATAGAAACCACTTTGATATCAGCTTGCTGCCGTAGCAACAGCAGTCTCCGTGTGATGGTGTTGAAATGGAGAATGTATCACTGAGGGTTTGATGACTTCTTTCCCATCGCCGGTCCTGCCTCAGGGTGTAGGAATAAGTGGAAACATCCCTTTATTATGTTTTTTACATCATCCAAACTGTAAACTTTTCAAACCGGTGTGCAACCAGCTCGTCCTCTTGATGATTCTTGATTAACAGTATAATAATGATTTGATTGTTGTTGCTTCATGTTGGTGTTTTAGCTTTAAACAATCTGAAATAGAAGAGAATAAGTTCAGTCTCTGTGAATTATTAGGTTGATGTATAAAGGACTGCCAGTGACACAGTTGTAGGTATACAGACTACACAAATTGACGTTGACTCGCGCAGCCCTCTGAGAGCTGAGTGCTGAATATGAAACTAACTGCGAAGCAATAATCAAAGCTGCACAACATGAAAGACAAGCCCCTTCTTTCTCCCTTTTGCATGTGCACCAACACACACAGATGCACACACACCCTCACGCACAACACACACAATGCATAGGCTGCAGCAGGTACACTGTAAATATTTACTTTTTTATTATTCTGTCACAAAAGGTAAAAGCAGAATCAGGATCATCAGGATATGAGGCTCGTTCACTACCAATAAAAATAGCTTCCACACTTCAATTCAATTTATTTCACAGGAAGTCAAGGAGATTAGATTTAACAGTTATAGTCCACAAATAATAGAATGGGATACCTTCAATCCTTTAATCTGACAGGTGCACTCAACATTTCATTCCACTAATGCACCAAATCCATGGAAAAAAGAAAACATGGGAACAGGAAGGCAGTCGCTGTAACTGAGTGCAGACTTGTTATTTTAACACAAAGACACATCTGTGGTGTTATTTGGCCAGTTCCTCTGAGATGTTAGTCACTTTTGGTTCAGATTAAAATTGCTGCAACATGCAGTTGCAATAATTTATTGATGTTGCATTGCTGTTAAATCACCAATCATGTATATCCGACGAGGGTGACTAGCTTTAGAATCCCTATTTTCATGAACCTCAGCATGTGGAGCCAAATATAGAATTTAACAACTCTAATACATGAATTAAAAATGGAGACATACTGTTAAAATAAACAAAAGTTAGTAATATTTTTCGTTGCTGCTTATAAACACAACATTCAAAACAGGCCCCTCCTCCAGATCATAGCGTGTACTTATACTGCTTGGACCTACATAGTAAGATACGTAGGAATGTTACATTTCTTTTAATGGAAAAGTTGATAATTTAGCAAGTTAGCACAAGCTAACTCTGACGTTCGGCATTTACCTGTTCAACAGAAAGCAGATCAGCTCTGCGTCGCTCTTCATCCCCAGCCTCTCCTTCAGTGCTTGAAAGCGGGTGAAAAATTCAGGGGCAGCTTACACACCAAACTCTGATTAAACACTCCTTAGTATACTCAAAGCAAATCAGATATGATGACAGTCTATTTGAGGCAAATGTTCATATCATAAGTTTAGAGGTCAAAATACTTCTAGTTTCTTTAATTTGGGGCTCTGGTTAGGGTTAAGAGCAACAGGAAGTAAACAGCTTCGACAGTTCCAATGGTATGTCATTACAAAGTTACACCGCCAACTACTGTCCTGGCATGCATACTGCAGTGCTTTCAGAACGACTTTGTCGTTTGTAGCAGGGCTGCTCTTGTCTGGCTGCAGTCTTGTTCTGGAACGAGCTTTATCTGCTTACCATTTAAACTCACTAGGGTCATATTTTCTTTTTTTTATCACTATGTCCACATCCCCAATTTTCTCCTGTCTGAATGGCATCCAGTCACTATGTTTTGTCCACTTCCAGCTTCACCTGCACGCAGTCATTTGGTGGGGGAAACACACCCGCTCCCCACCCAGAAACATTCCAAGTAAACCAAAACATTAAAATACAGGCAGAGGGCGGAGCTCTGCAGACACAGTCACCACCACACGTTTAGAGGCCCAGAAGTGATGACTGAGGCCAATAAATTTTAACATCTACATTTTGTTTTTTAAGAAAAATGCGACTGACTTAAGCTTTAAGTAACATTTTTAAGAACAGATGCTAAATTAAATGCATTTGGCACACCAAAATTCAAAGACTAAGATATGGGGAAATTGGTTTTCAACTGGGATTCCCACCAGTCGAGGCACTGTCTCTTTTCATTACAGTGAGACATTAAATGACTGGAGACTTCTGCATTTTCTGCATAGCGGCTCCAATTTTGTATGTTTACTAAACGCAAGGAAATAATACATTCAATTTTTTGCTCAACTTCCCTCATAAAAATGATACTGTCCATGAAATCACTAAGCCATGAAATTGGGCTGATGTTTTATTGCTGTTGATGTAAGATAAACTTACATTTGTGCCTAAAAATGCACGGTGATTAAGGCCCAGCAATGTAAGTTCACCCAGAAGGAAGCTGTTTATTGCCGGCATCCATCACACACACACCAGTGGGAATGTGACAGAAAAAATTTGTTTTTTATTAAATATATTCCTCGTTCTCTCTGCCTGTGTCTGGTAAATCCTTATCTGAAAAGCTCATGCCTCTTGACTCAGGCAGCTGTGGAACACCCAGTACCATCCTGCTTGCACCTGTTGTCTGTTCACCTCATTTTCTAGAAACAGAAAACAATGGATGCCAGCACAAAAACATCAGATCGCTTGTCAGTGTCAGTGGATTACATGTGGAGAATGGAGGACAATGAAGTCCTTGCAGGAACATTTGACAGGTGGTTTGCTTATTCTGGCTAGGGATGCGATAATGGATTTTTTCACCAATATCCAATATGCCAATATTTTACAACTCATTTGGCAGATAATCAATATCCATACCAATATATATGTGTATTTTTTCCCTAAACCTAATTGCAGAGATCATCAAGTCTCTTCTGTAGTAGAATTTACACACAGTATTATTATGCATACTCTTAGTGTGATGGCCCACCAAAAAATGCAGGCATAACATACAAAGCTTAAAATTAGAGGTCAACCAATATGTGTGGGGGGTTTTTTTTAGGACTGATGCCGATGCCGGTCTTTAGAAATCATGGCAGCCAATGGCCCATATAGGATGTCATTTTTTTATTTTTTTTTTTGGTAGGTACATGGTAGTTAATAGTGGTAATAGTACAGGGCTTCTAACGTTTCAAGCGTCTTCAAAAAACTGTCCTAAAGCATGTTTTTTGTTTGTGATCAACACTGTCACAAGGCAAACAGCATTAATCTCAATGATTAAAACAGTTCCAAAGTAGCTAAAGGTTACTCACATTTTCTCTCAAAACATAACGTGTCAAATCTAACGAATTAAATATATAGTTCTCTGAAAGGTAAGAATTTAAGCCTTTCTGTTTTCTTCCTTAAGTTGTGAAGTCACTGATACGTGTGTTTCACACCTCTTCATCTGATCCCACAAGAACCCTGGGCTGCCCACAAATGTGCCTGCATGTTAATCAACCTATTCAAAAATGGCAATAATCGACGCCAATCAACTGGCCTGTCGATCAGTCAGCCTGCCGATCAATCGGTCTACCTATGCTTAAAATAATGTAATATTAATTCCTTGTGCAAAAGAAGAAAATACCTGAACTTACGTTACATAAGACGTCATATTTATTCATGATAATTGATTCTAAATAAAACAAGTAAGATACATCCTACTTGAAACTGGATGATGCTCTTCCTGAGACAAACACAATACCCACAACCAGGGCAGATGTGGTCTGTTGACATTGACAAAGTAAGTCAACATAACATAATGTCTGTCCACAAGGAACGTGTGAAACATGGCGTCTACTCGGGCATTTCATCAAGGAAACAGCAGCCCATTATTTTGTCGGTTAGCGTGCTGGCGGATAATTTTAATTTTAAAGCCAATATCAATATCGTCTGGTACCGATAACGTCTCGATAATATTGTGCATCCCTTATTCAGGCTTGACTGATTTTAGCCTCTCGTGTTTCTAAACTGGCCTCACTCCAGCCAAATTATCACACTTTGTGATATGTGTACCTGTCAGTGATCCTTGTTATCATTTCACTGTAGTGTATGAAACATAATTGTCGATAATGGCATCTGTAACACTGGAGCCAAGTACTCCATTAAAGACCATCTAAATGAACAGTAAATTATCAACACCAGTCTTGCGCTCAGTCCGACTTTCCTATCACACAGCGGCTCAGCTGCCCCGTGCTTTGTGATGTTACACTGCAACTAATGCATTAATGCTATGAATGATAACAGCTTATCAGAGACCCATTAGTCTGTCTGCTCATGCTGTGTGTGTGTGTGTATGTGTGTGTGTGCTCTGGCACGAGTTACTCCTTATCATACTCCAGATTCTCCACGAGGCTGCAAACGTCTAGAGCTCTGCGGGTGATGCAAATGGAGCTCGTCTTGATCACCTCCGACAGTTTTGGGAGAGACGGTCCAAAGGTTTGGGGTTCGGACAGACTGCTGGTGCACTGTGGGGTTGTCTTGGCCGGCTACCAGAGGCCTAGGTGGGCTGTAATTGAGTAGGCTGGAAGAAAAGGGGGGAAAAAAACAGCCGTTCATCATGCCCTGCTTGCACGGCGAGGGCTGCAGTGCTTCTCACTGCAGCACAATAACCACAGCTGAAGGGCACAGGTGCAGCAGGGAGACAGAGAGGACTTTCTAAAGAGTGAAGACATGATAAATATCAAATTTCATGCAATCGTACACAAAATTGAATAAATGCATCTTCATCCTGAACTGAACATACAGATGTGACTAAAAGCTGCAGAAAAAAGACAAAACTTTGTACAACGCTCCACCTTACAGATGCTAGAAATCCCTGCATGCCAGCAGCTGCGTCTCACATGCACGCTCTCTCAGAGTGACCCGCTTCTTTGTTGGCTGCACATGGGAGTCTGCATGCCAAATAGGTTGTTTGCTGCAGAGAGCGACCTGACATCCAGGAATCTGCCTGTAATGAGCTTTGTGGGACATTTCCAATTCCTCCTGTAGTTATAAAAGCTGCATAAACACCCCAGTTATCAGCAACAGTAAAAGCCCCAAAATAGTTTGAATGGAGCATCTGATGTTAGCATGAATTCAGATGCAGTCACAACTCAGGAGTTGCATTTGTTTCATTATTAGCTCTCATTTGAAAATGCACTCAGCCTCTTAAATTTTTATGAGACTATGTGGCTTTTTAGATTCTGCCAGGCAGGTTCGATAAATCACACCGTTTTTTTCTTTTAAAACTAACAATAACTCTAAGCAGCAGCGTTGGCTGTCCCTACAGTAAATGCCAACCGAGTATTATTACCTTTGAGCTTGAGCCAGACTGAGTCACAGCCCGTGTTAGCTCAGCTCCTGTTGGTGCTTTAGCTGATACAAAGGAATTTGAATTGAAAAAGTTGGATTTAGAGCACCTGTGACTGAGTTTGTTGAAAAAGTATTTGCTGTAAAGAAACTCAGAAACTGGCAAAGGCATATGTTGTAAGCACACATGGAAAAAGTGTTTGGAGCTGAGGTGCCTGTTTGTAAACGCTGCTGATTTACACAGCTGATTAAATCTAGAAAGAAGATGCGTGTTTTTGTCTTCACTGTTGGAAATCAAGGAACTAATCTTCAAAAATTAAAATCTATTTTGATTGTATATTGGAAATCTGTATCAGTATAAACTTTGTATGCTTTGACTGGTATAGCAACAATAGTCAAACAAAGGATATTTTCGTTGTTGGCCTAATTGAAATGTGGTCTGCTTAAAGGGAGAGTTCACTATTTTTGAAGTTAGGGTTGTATGAGGTACTTACACATAATCAGTCAATGAGCTTCTGCAGATGACGGGCAGCGGTGTCACTTTTAGGGGAAGGGGGGAAGAAATTTCTGCACAGCAAGTCAGTATTGTACTGTTGCAGATGGGGTCAGCAGAAAAATGATTTTTAGCCACATATATAAATGCTCACTTAAAAAATCAATGTCTGTGTAATTGTACGCTAAATATAAGATTTTTTTCACTGCTTATTTTGCCTCCAGACAGCTGTTTATTTTGGCACTGCATTTTTTTCAACCGTAGTCCCTCCATAAATTACTATGCCCACTCACGCTGGCTTCTGCCTCGCACTGCATCACTACAGTGAAAAAATGTACTGCCAAAAAAAAAGGTTGTCTGGCAGCAAACTAAAGCGGTGAAAAGAATTAAATTTAGCGTATGATTGAATGGATATTGAATTTTTGTATAACATTTGCATATGTGGTTAAAAATGTCTGCAACAGTACAATGTCGACTTCCCCCCTTTTCTTAAGAGTGACATCTGCAGAAGGTCATAGACTGACCGTGCATAAGTAGGGCTGGGCAGTAAACCGATTTTAAATCAAAACCAGAATTAATTTGTTTGTAAATGAAAATCATGAAAAACTGATTTTGAATAGATATTTTGCTGAAAGTTACGCTGGAAATTTACTGATCCCATGTTGGAGGATTCATCTTTGTTTGATCAAACCATTATTTTTTGTTGTTTAAAAAAAATAGATTAAAATTAATTGTGGTATGAAAAAATCTGGGATTTTATTTTTAGGCCATATCACGCAGACCTATGCAGAAGTTCCTCATACAACCCCACTTCAAAACTACTTAAGTGTCCCTCTAACATTTAGAAAAAAATATTAGACTTTTAGGATGTTCAAAATAATTTACAAATGATGCAAAAAATAATACAGAAATCGTGTGAATCTATTTTTAATCAGCGCCAACTGTCATCTAAGCTTATGATGATGCGGCTTGTTAGGCACCGGAAATGACAGCCAGTCTCCACACGACGAGTCGCGTTTCAATCCACTGTTGATCTAGTTGTGACTCTCTTATTCGATTACATTGTTTTAGACTCCCTTGTCTCAAATCATTGCCTGATTCGTATCCTTCCTGTAACCCCTACCGAGGCTGTTTCATTGATTTTTCCATTGTTGTACATGTCTGTTTGTCACTTGAGCGCGGTGTTTTCAGTGGAGTGTGAAGGTTCTCGCTGTTTGTACCAGATTCTCCTGTGAGTTGCAGACTGTTTTCTTATTCCCCGCAGGGCCCTGAAGGCACAAGGTCTGATTTTATTTATAGATAGTGAGTACAGAGCTGGCATGAGTGCACGGAGACTTTGTGGGCTAAGTGTGATTTTTATAGCTGTTTGTGTGCTTGTTGTGTGTGCATGCTGTGCAAGGATGAAGCAAAAAAAAAAAGTTTTAGAGCTCAATATCGATGTGCATCAAAGTTCCTGTGAACCAGTCCATTTTTGTCCCGTCCCTTTGAATATGTATTCAGTGAAATGGAAAGAGCAATTCACCATTTACATAATTGAGTCCATTTTTCAGCCAGGTTTTGTATTCAACCTTTTATCCATCCTTGGCTGTCAAATTTCTGACGTCACTCATCTCTACTTGAGTGTGAGGAGAGTGGCATTAGAGCCAGTCTTACACACAGCAGGGAATTATAATGCACAATCCACCATACCCACAGCATTTAAGTGTCACACCGCTCATCACAGACGTTAATGAATACCTTTTGTCTGCCACCTTCAGTATGAAAGATATTACTCATGTATGAACCACTAAGCAGAAGTGCACTGCAGACAATATGCTTATTCATCTGCCAAAGTGTGTTTTAAGATAGAAATCTTTCTGCAAGCTGAAGCATAAATTTGTAAATTATTCATTCTAACTTATACTTTCAGAAGGGCCAACGCTTGTGGTTGTAATTGCTTTTTTTGTGCAGCTTGTAGCATCTATTACATCAGGCACACACTCTGCATTATGATGTGCTCAGCTTATAATTTACATCTGTTTTTAGAAATGAGTGGACACAAATCAAACAGCAATCTGCATTGTGCAAGGAGAATTATTTTCTGCACCTCCAGCTGAAATGCTCCCACGGTGCACGGCGAAGAAACGTGCAGGAAAAGCGGTCAGTGTTGCTGACTCTCCTGTGTCACAGTCCACAGTGTTTCCCTTCTAGTTTTGTCTGCTCATCTTCTGTCTTAAAAGGAAAATCCACCACTTCTGATGTGGGTGTCCAATCAGTTTTTTTGTTTGTTTTTTTTTAATGTGTGTTTATTGTTTTTTGTAACAGGATAAACAAACATACAATAAGCCCCACAGTTTGACATGAGTGATTATACATTGAATTGGAAAAGAAAACATGTTTTACCATAACCAAAACACGTGCGATACATTCAATGTCTCAGCGATCTTTTCAGTGTGTCAGACAGACACTAAATAGCTTAAAAAAAGTGAGGAAGAAAACTGCAAGGCAAAATGGGAAAACTCTCTTTCACTCTTCTGTGGGAGGATGCACATTCCCTGTAACACTGTTGAAAAAACTTGGTTTCTGTTGTTAAACGTTACTTACTTTAACTTTGGATGCCAGATATATAACACCTGATAATACCTAGCAAGCAACTAGGACAGTTCAGTTCAGGCACACATGGTGTAGACAAACAGGGGACTCATTAAAAATAAATGGATATGAATAATTACCAATTTTTTACAGAAAATACTTGGTAAGGATTAAGATTACCATCCACTGTTGGCCAAAAAGGTTTTGCCGGGATTCCAAATTCTTGTGAATAATTGTGGCTTTTTGTTTAAATGATATCTCAGCTCTTCCAGGTGTAGTGCACTGCTCACACATCTCAAAGGTGGGCCAATCGGTGTTGATGGTAACTGCTGTCAATTGAATTGAGTAAAGTGAAGTGTCAAGTGAATTGAATAAATTCCTCAGTTTGTGCAATATTAACAGAAAGCTGAGTTATCTGAGTTTTTTTTCTGCTCACACAGACATTCTTGCAGTGCCCATGTGTACCAGGATGCATTGCACCACAAAAAAACAGTATTGCCGAGTCTAAAAGGTTGTTATCTGTTGCATTGGACATACCTTTTTTTTAAAATATTGCGTAGTTTTCAATAACCAGGAGTGTTTGGGTCGCCAGAGCCAGAAAATCCTCTCAAAATAAACATGGCGCTGGCTCGCCTTGAGTGCGAGGGGTACAGGTAACAGTTTGTAGTTCGTCAGTGACGTCACTGGTTCCAGGAAGAACAAGAGATTTTGAGGCTGCGTCCCAGAGACACAGAAAACATAGCGAAAAAATATTGTTGGGTTTCACATTATATCCGTAATTCAGATAGAGATAAGGTTTAAAACCAGAAGAGTTGCCCTTTAATGTCTCCCTGTTCTGAAATACTGTGAAAAAAGCACAGGCAATATGTCTGCAGGTGCTTCTGTAAATGTCTCAGGTAGTCTACTTCAAGATTTGCTCTACAAATGCAGATGAGGTTTTTTTCTTCCTTTTATTTTTACTTATTTAGTCATTTAAGCAGAGGGATGCTCGTGCATGAGAGGAAACATAAAACATGGAGTAACTGTGGCTCTGGTGGAAGAGCGGGTCTTCCACAATATGGCATTCTGTGGTTCGATCCCTGGCTTCTCCAGGCTGTATGTCAAAGTGTAAATTGGCAGGATGTTAAACCTCAATTTGTGGTGTGTAAGTGTTTGTTCGTGTCACTGTAGCTTCGAATATGCAGGTTGTCACTTGGAATGGAAGAATCTGCCGTTAGTGCAGGAATGCTGCCATTGCAACATGCTATGAGTGGTTGATAAACTAAAAGAAGGCTATATAAATGCAGTCCATTTAACATTTACTGTATAGAGCACAAAGAAATACACCTTTACAGCAGCAAACTGATTGAGTTTAATGTTTTAAAAGGTTCACAAGAAATGAGAGATGTTTCAGGAGCAGACGGTGCGAACCAGCTCCGATTGACAGTTTTACAGTTACAGTACAGTTTTAGTCCCCAAAGTCAAAATACATCAACGGTGCTGCGAACAGGGTTCAGTTTTATGGAACCCCTCAATTAAGACTCAGTTTCCCCCAAAAGAGGTCAAGAGGTGGGGAGATACTCAACCGTGACTTCTAGACCATTTGTCCTGTTGAGGAAATTCAAACCATTCCTGAAAGTAGAAAACGAGACCTTTCCACCAACATGCTGCTCAGTACTTGGAGATATGACCGTCCAAACACAGGCAAGATTTACTGGTTGCATCACATATTTGCATGTGCACTTCCACAACTCAGAACACTTCCCATGACCGTAACTCCTGGACTGTTGGTGCAATCAAAAAAATTAACAGGATTCCTGAAAATGAAGCAAGGGTTTTCTGCCCGTATACAGGACATTATGGTAGGCTCAGTATCGCTGTGGCAGTCCACTTACAAAGATCTGCACAGCAAAAGTAAAGAGAAAAGCAAAAACAGATTTTTTGAAAAGTTTATTGAGATATATATAAACATAAACTGAACATATTTGTGAGAGGACATGTCAAGAAAGAAAGAAAAGGGGACAAGAGCATTCATTTTTTGACAATTTTACAGCCAAAACTACAAAATAAATCCAGACAGCCTGAATGAGGCTTAGGAGCAAAAGGGTTAAAAACAAGCGAGATAGTAGATACTGTGAGGATTTAGAGTCTTCAGTTCACTGAAGCACACACCTGCGCTGTACAGAGATCCATTTATGCCCTGGAGGAAAAGCTTTTTTTTCTTATTTTTTATCACAAAGTAGGAAAGTGATGCATTTAACTTTAAAAATGTCCAAAATTTTCTCATGTGGGGGGCATGAGATGGTCTGAGGTCCTGCAAACACAGTAACCCCGAATATATAGATATATATATATATATATATATATATATATATATATATATATGTATATGCAACCACACCAGAACAGAGTC
>JAQFJA010000003.1:14977883-14990812 GCA_029874485.1 Naso brachycentron
ATGTGTTTTATCTAACATTAATGCTTTTAAATAACCATCCCAGTCTCGCATTAATGACATCACTGTTGAACAGTTCTGCATCTTATGATTTATGTCCATTGACAGCATGCAGGAAGCAGTTTGCCCTTTCCTGGGATGGTGAATAAGTGCATTTATGTTCTGTCACAGACCTGAAATTAATTATTCTAACCATAACCAATTGTTTTTAATTGGATAACCATAACCAGCCTATCTGTTATTTATTTTACCACAATATTTCCATAACCTTGACGATGCCGTTGCTGCAACTGGTAAATATGTCAGAATTTAATGTCCCCATGAAATGAAACATACATTTTCCCAGCTTTAATCCTGTGTCTACGTGTTAATTGTTCATATATTTCATGCTATATACCACATATTCGTTGAAAAAATAATTTCCAAGTGTTTTTACATTAAAATCTGGTCTTTTCTCTGATTGGAAAACCTTTTTTAATCTTGTGATGACTTATCCTACACTTGGGGGCGTTTTTAATTTTTTTGTATAATGAAAATGCTTTCTCTGTTTTTTTTGAATGATATAGACACAAGCCTACCGTTGACATGCAGCAACTCTATGATGGGGAAACTCATGGGGGCTCACCACATTCTGTAATTATCTACAGACATTATGTCTGCTTTTGCTGAACTGTATCAGTTGTGGGAGTCTTAGACATGTGAGAAAACTTGATGACGTTGTGTCTGTGTTCATATAATAAATGGAGGTCTGTTAATGTGTCACACAGCCCCAGTTAGCGTTAGCTTAGATAGTATAGTAAAGAGGAAGGAGGGTTTTCTATCATTAACTGAGGCCGGTATAATCATGATTTTTGCTCAGTATCAGTTGTAGAAGTCTTAGAAACGTTGGATAACGTAACAACATCAGGTCTGTGTTCGTAACATAATCACGTGGTGTATAAAGTCGTGTTCTCTGGTTGTATTGTTCCGTGTATTCACACACAGTAATATTGTCAGCTTGTGCCGAGGGTGGGCGTTGCGCACATTCGGCACTATTGGCTACTGTGAACGTCAATCAATATCCGTGACAAGTTCACACCCTGACTTCTGTTTCACAGGGTCTTTAAAAGGACGGCGTTCGTTGATGAAAAACATCATCCAACATAATCCCGGGTTTTGCAGAAAAATCAAAAAATGACATTCTTTGCGTTCAATTAGAATTGAAATAATACACCGACTTTCATCTGCAGTCAGTCAACCTGATGCAGATGAACTTACAAGTGGCGTCTCTCTCATGTAGGTGTGAACCATGTGTGCTCAGCTTTTGTGAGACTTTAGCGAAGCTTTCTAAGCTCGCCTGAGATTGTCAGATGAATGGTACCTCACCACTTTCAAAGCCCCTCATTTATCTATTTTCCTTTTCTCTGGTTTTGACATGAGTGTGCTATCTCCCTCCATTGATCTGCCTTCCTTTATGAGTGGCCTAATGAAGCGAAGGAGCAGAAAGAGGAGAAACGTGCCTCTGAGAGATCACTAAGTCAGCATGATGTCTTAACTCTCGAGCTTGGACAACCCTGCAGGCCTAATTTCTCAGCCCAGACTGCTGCATCACCATGCAGAGGAAGACAGAGCTTTTGAACTGTCAACACTCCTAACACACAGGCAGCGAACGCCAACAGCAGGCTGAGGTGGAAATTTGCATTCAGGCGCCACACTTCACTCCAGCCAGCACTGTGCTGAGTGAGGTCAGGGTAATTTGCAGTCAATGTCTTCAGTCAATTCATCAAACAAGCAACTGATTGAATCACCTCCCTCTTAAGACAGTAAACACTGCAGGAGAACACTTGTAATTTGGACATTTAGGAACAAACAAGCGTAGATGCTCACACGCATTAACACTCGAGTGTTTGCGTGCAGCACTCATAGCAGACCTGATCCTTTTAGTCATAATCTTTCAGATGTACTTTGGTTTCCAGGAGCTTATCTCAGCTACAGAGACCAGGTGATTGTTGAATTGACACTTTCAGGCAAATCAGTGGTTTTAAATCAATGGCAGAGAAAAAACACGCTGAGTCAACTCTTCACAAGGTCTAGAGTTTGGTACCTCTTCATGCTCTTAGCAGCAGGGCCAGTTTTAGCTGGGCTGATAGAAACCATGGGTGGGCAACCTGGTGGTCAGTAGATGGCTCAAAAATTAGGGAGGTGGATAGTCTAATTCAAACTCAAACTGAACAAAGAAAACAACTAAATCAGCCTATCAACCTTATACTCAAAATACAGTGTAACTATAGCCTAAGTGCATATATAATCCAACAAGTCCAAGTCCCAACATTTTATTTTCTTTTTTGCTTCTTTTGTTTTCATTTTATAAAACTGTATTTTCTCTTTTTCTGTTTCACATTTTATTTTATTATTAACATTTGTACTTTTTCATTTTTTATAACTTTTCGACTTTTCTCTTTTTCTCACTTTTTTTTGTTAACAGTAGACTATCAGAAAACAACTAATAATCCATATTTACAGGAAAACATTTATTCATCAAGGCCTATGTTTTTTTAGTTCTTTTTCTTTACTCCGCCTTTCCATCCAACCAAATGCACACCTTGGGTATATAGCTGACACAGGCTGGAATGGCGTATTGTCATTTAAGTTGCTATAACAGCAAGAGTTGGTGCTGTGCCAGCAGAGAGATGGTGCAGCTTTGGGACAACGCGTGTGGAGGGTCAAAGTGAGGGGGGAGTGCTTGTGGATGGAGCAGTAAAGTTAACGTTAGCCACTGGAGCCTTGGATGTGCTCGCAGTAACATCACTAGAGGTGGAAGTAGCACTCGGCTTTACAACAGGCTTAAAATAACGACACATTTCATGGACACTGTTGTAAGTCGCTCTGACTAAAATGATGAATGTAGGCCAAGTTATAAGCTATCGCTATTACCTCAGCATTCACAAACCGACAGAACATGAAGCCTGCTTGAGACTGAACTGCATACGCTGTTCTTATCTAAATGAAAGAGTGAGTGTGCGACTTTGGAGGTGGGCTGTTGGCTGATCACCTAGTCAGAGGGTAGAAATGGTACCATTAAATTCAATACTATTTTTCATCAAATTGAGGGGGCAAGATGCACATTTGGCTGGGCTCAGTCCACCCCTGGCCATTGCTGCCATCAGCCTTGGAAAGCAGATACAGCTGCTCAGGTGGGTCATATACACCCATACAGAGCAGTACATTATCATAAACCTTCAAGTCCCCAGTTGGATGTTTCCCCAACAGCCCCACTTGTTATGTGAAAAAGATCAAGCAAATTTTTCAGTTTTTGTTGGAAAAGCTCTTGCTTGACAATATCCACCGAGTTTGACTGCTCCCCCAGCAGGGTGTCTGCCCAGCTCTTGTGTCTGGACCGCTACAACTCTCAGCCTCCAAAAACAGCCGCTTACAGTCCTCCAGGGACTTGTGCTGCCCTTCACACTCCACAAATTTGTCCAGTGTCGCTCTCTCTGGCTCTTCCTCCTCAGGCCACCTGGGGCTGTTTCTATCAAATTCAAACCCCCACATATGAGGCTGTGAAGGGATCAGCATGTTCCTCCAACTCCAGACGGGAGGCAGCCTCCCTCATGTATTTAAAACTAATTTTTTTAAGAAATGCCTCACATCATCCTCTTGCCGTTTAGTTTGGTCGGTCAATTCGGTTGGTCTGATTCTCCAGTTATGCTCCAAAATACATTATGTTTTTTCTGATTGTGACTTGAATTGTCGTTATTTTACTATATTTAGTAAAAATACAAAGGTATAAAGGCACTAGCTTAGCTTGGCATATATATTGAAACAGCAAGCCTGGCACTGTTTGAAAAAATCCACCTACCAGCTCTTTTAAATTTTACTAATTAACATACTGTATTATATTTATTTCTTTTATGCAAAAGCAAACGTGAAAGGACAGGTTACAAAGTCTCCTGCAGGCTCTGAATTCATGTTTTGCAGAACTGACTCATCTGTCCTTAAACAATAAGATGAATTTGCAACCATTCATTTAAAAATTAATAAAATGATTTGTGTTATTTGAAAGGCTTTATGAATCATTGCTGACTCTGCAGTTCCACTCAGCTCTACTTATCTTTTATTTATTAATTTTTTTACCCTTTATTTAGCCAGAAATTTTCTTGCATCTGTAGGATTATTTTCCTTTTTGGTGACATAACTTTACTGTTTTGTTATATCTTACCACTCTCATCAGTGTTACCTGCAGACAGAAAAATTATCATGTGAATGTAGTGTTATGTAGCATTTAGCAGCTAGTCTCAGGAGTTGCTGGAATATTGGACCCAAATTCTTCAGGTGGACAGAAACGCAACTTGTTTGCTGGATGTGTAAACAAGCAACTTTCACTATCATGGGTGACAATTTATCAGTGTTGTTCTGCTTGTTGTACTGCCTACAAGTAGCCAGGAAAATCAGAAAATGCAGGTTAAAACTCTGAGCTTTATTCTCCTTTTCTTGGCTTGCTGCTTATTTTTTGTCTCTGCAGGAATTCAAGTCTATTTTTGCATGAACTGGACTAGCAGATGTAGGTACGTCAGAGACATGTCTGGCTTTTGTGCTACCTAGAAAACAAGATAGCACTGATGATATTAGAGACTGAGTGTGTGATTAGCAGATAAGAGGGCGGATGATGAGGATGTGTCCTGAACTCTGCTTCCGTTATCCTCAATCTGCCGGGATAAACCTTATGCAAATCTGGATTGGATTAGACTGAAGCACAGGGAGCCTAATTAGGAGAGGATGGCTGCTGCAGGCATTAGTTTAATACCAATGGAGAGACTTTTGAAAAGTAGAAATGGATGTAGGTGTGCGCATTGGGGGGCTGAACAGAGAAAGAGTGGATGTAGGGGTGAAAATAATAAACACACAGGCAGAGCAAGACTGAGAGCGCAAAGTGAAAATGTCTGATATGAGGAGAAGACAAAAGAATGTGAAAAGATGGAAGAAAGATAGACATGATTGCACAACGGGGGTTTCAGAAACAGGGAGGCAGAGAGTTCTCAGAAACACCAGATTGAGCTGCAAATCACAGTCAACCCAGAAATGATTCCCGAACCTCGGAGAGCCTGTTGCTATGGAAACGTCATCATTGCAGGCGCTGCTTTAATCCGTGGAAGCCTGTTAAGTTAACATGAGGCTCAGGCAGCCACCTTATGCTTCTGTACTCACAACACAAAGCTGTGCCAGCATTGTAGCTGCTCACTACCGACGAGGTTTATTTACAAATGTTTTCCTATTAGACAGCAGGATTATCTGCTCTGCTTGTGTGCTGCTGCTTTTAATTTCATTTGCTCAAGTTTTGGTTCAATCTTCCTTAAGTGGTCGAAAAATACATAATTTTTTTACTTTACTTTCACTTACCCCTCTACCTGCTGCTGCAGACCTATCGCCTTTAGTACCTTAATCTCCTTGTCCTGTTTTGTGTCAGAAAAGGTTTAATTGGCTGCACTTTGATTTTGTGCTGGATTGGTGTGAATTAGATGCTGGTGAAACATCAAACCTACAAGGGGAGAAAAGGTAGACAGTGACAAAAGAGGAGAGAGCACAAGAGAAAGGCAGAAAGAGAAAAACTGGGGGATGTATATGATACTGTACACTCAGATACTCCTCACAATCAATGCCAGCTGGGATATGGGGCGACTGGGGAATAAGGCTCCCCTGTTGACAGTCTAAATGGATGAGGAGTCTGCAGCTGGGCATTAATGCCTCCTAGCCTCACTGTTTCTCAGTCAGAGCAGTCAGTCAGTCAGTTATACAACCAGCTCAGCCATGACAGGGGGGTGTATTGTTTGGGATCTGCGTCTCAAATCAGATATCTGTCGGTTTGCTTCCATAATCCTGTGATGTAGGCAGCATTAATGCATTCAGCCACCAGAGAGGACAAGAGAGGAGATTCTAAGCCTGCCTGCTATTTTATAACAGTGAGTACAAGCACCTCTGTCATGTAGATGAAACCTGCAGTAGTAGTTGGTGAATAAGCTGTATTCTGCAGCACTGTACTGATGGATAGGTGAACAAAGGCTGGGGGATATGAAGAGAATAGAGTGTGACATCTAGGTCGGGCTCCGGGCGTCCTGCAAGGAAGAGACAGCTGTGACATATGAGTGTGTGTGGGGTGCTGACACACGGTCCAGCATTAGGTGCAGGCAGAGAGTATGATGGATGGGGCAGAGCAAGCTAGCCATGCAGGCTATAGCCTACATAGCAAAAAGGGGTTGTCTTCGCATGAAGCCTTAAGCCTTAAAAACCCACCTGAACTTACACTGTTGTAAGATTTTTACTTGAATTTAACATGAGAGCAGCTGCATTAGAAAAAAATCTAATATAGTTCATGCTGATAGAGTTTCACTTTCATGTTCAGAGCACAAAATGCCTCAAGCATTACACTGCATTTGTTACAGACCAACACTTCTGCATTGCTCTTATAACTTGGACTGATTCTCAGGTTACACACAGCAAGTAAGGCAGAGAGATTTGAGATCAGAGACTGCGAATGAAAAGTAAAGGGACAGGCATAGATGGAGAGACAAAAAAGTAAAAAGTGAAGCAGTGAGGATACCACGCTATACATCTCATTTTCTATTTTCCCCCAGATGTAGACACCACCAAGGACCCCTGTCAAAAGGTTAAGTGCAGCCGACACAAGGTGTGTATCGCCCAGGGCTACCAGAGAGCCGTGTGCGTCAACCGCAAGAAGCTCGAACACAGGTGAGTGTGTGCAGCCTCTGGGCGAGAACCTACTTGCTCCCAAAACACACACAAAGTATAGTAAAGTAGAGTATTGACGTCCGGAGTGGAGAGTGACATCACACGCCCTCTCAGTGTGTTGTTTTCAAGCTTCTCAGTTTCTTTGTTGTGGTAGCTTGGACAGCAGCACGTTCTTGTTCATGTGAACCCCCTCCCTTTGGAACCATTGCCCCCCCCCAATAAAATGCCACAGTGAGTGAGAAGCAGCCAAGAATGTTTTGGTATTTAACCTGGGCCAGCTAACATGACAGACAGACTCGTGGGAAGGCTAACATCATAAGCTGTTCAAAAATCACATCAACGCTCTTATATCTTGTTGTGGTTGAGATTCTGACACACCAATAACATCACATTGTCACCGAGTAGGTGTAGGCAACAGCCAAGCTAACACTACCCGCTAGCAGAGCTCTGGCCTCTCTTGGTGCTTGAGAAGGAGGCTACAGGCCTGGCCAGAGCTAGCACAAACAAGGGGCTCGGCTAAAATCATGAGATGTTCAATAATTACTTAAATTTTGTGATTTTATGTTGTGATTGAGATTCCAATTCCCCATGCTTCATAGAAAGAGACAAACGTTTTTTCGCCTGAAATTCCATCAGATGATCTTAGAGTAGATGTAGGGGATAGCCGAGCTAACGCTACCTGCTAGCGGAGCTCTGGCCTCTCTTGCTGCCAAAGAAGGGGGCCCGGCCAGAGCTAGCGTGAACAAGTGGCTTAGCTAACATCATAGGCTGTTCAATAATAAAATAAATGTTGTGATTTTGTGTTGTGATTGAGATTCTGACATGCCATGTTTTGTAGAAAGAGACAATTAGCTGTTTTTTCGCTTGAAATAACATCAGATTATCTTAGACTAGATGTAGGGGACAGCTGAGCTAACGCTAACTACTAGCGAGGCTCTGACCTCTCCTGAGCAGGGAGCTGCTGAGAACAGGGGGTGAAGTGCCAGGGGAAATGGGAGACTTCCCTGACAAGCAGGTTTGTTTTGGTGTAAAGCTGATACTGAACTGCAAACACTAGCGGAGAATTTATTTTGTACATAGCTCCTTTAATGCACACTTACATGAGTTCAGGACAAACAAGTTTACAGGCAGTGGCTTGTGTTGGTCCGGGATAAGTTTCCCTGTCAGTCACAGTAGTATGAATAAAGCTTGTTTGGGTTCCAGCGCAGTACGACTGCCTGCTGTTAAATGATAAGCTAATACATTCAGACAACATGGATGAGGGCTGTTTGCCTCACGTCCAAGTTGGTGCTGCTTTGTCTGCGCTCTGAATTAGCTCAGCGGTTGCCGCCTAAGCTGGACTTTGTGAGGCTGAAGTGTTTGTGCGTCTCTGTCCTGCAGACTGAAGCAGCCAGCTCTCAGGTCTCCTGATGGAAACTGTCAGCCCTGTCCCATCTCCTCTACGGGGCCCGTGTGCGGATCAGATGGACACAACTACGCCTCAAAGGTACATCAAACAAATACACACCTAAATGAATTACTTATAAAAATGTATTGTTGTGTGCATTTCAAAAGCTTTACCTGATCAGTTGCCTTTTTATTAGGAACAAATTGCAACCTTATGCAGAAAACGTTGCAGTAAATCATCCCTTCATGAAGATTATAATCAGTTTTTGTTTGGGTTGTTCTTGAGAGATCTTTGATTTTCAATTAATGATAATTTCAAAGGCTGCAAAATGATGTTGAGTCATACTGAGAGGTGTTATTTTCTACCCATTTGTATCAGTGAGGATGAAGAAAGCACCTGAATTCTCCTAACAAAAAAAAAACAAAAAAAAAAACGTAATGTTGAAACAATACATCTCTAAAACATCTAAACTGTCATATTAAGCCTCTGAAAGCCATCAAAGCCCATAGGACAGAGGCCTGTCTCCTGTTTCTGCAGTGTGAGGCAGCTTGATGTACAGGTACACCACCTGGACATGACACTAGAATGTCGCAGAGTCTGTCATATACATCTATTTTTGCTAATAATGTCTAGACTTACAGACATGCTCTTCTCAGGTTTCTATTTCTTGAAATCAAACAGATTTAAAGGAAATTACTGTCACACATCTGCATGTCTTTTCAGGAACTATAAACTGGCTGTAAATGACCAAACCCCGGTGGTAATTAGCAACTAAAAAACAAGACATTTTCCTTTCCTTCCAAAACAAAGCTAAAAGGAGAGTGATTATTGGACCTAAATTTAACATAAACAGAACACAACTCCAAATGCATGTCTTCATTGTCTTTTGTTTGCAGCATGTTTGTCATTAAGTTTTTTTAAGGAGTTAATATTTCACTATTTTATTTACAGCTTGTTTTTGCTGCCCCAAATGGCCAAAAAAACAATTATTGCAGGTTTAGATTTTAACAAACAGAAAAAAACTATTTTCTTGGGTTCATTTATTGTAATAAATGCGTGCATTTCTCTGAAGAGAACATGAGTTGGGGTGTAGGTGAGGGAGGGAATCAACAGCATAAATAAACAAATAATGCTCACCTTAGTGTCTATTCAGCATCACATATTTCCTATATGCTTTGAAATAACGTATGTTGGGTTGATAAAAATGGCTAAAACAGTCTCGACACCTTATACCAATGTAATTTATACAAACAGATGTGTTAGAAATAAGCAAATATATAGTAAATATGCATAAACATGCAGCGAGGTGCTGATATATGTATTTACAGCCTAGACTTTATATCATTTAATGTACATAACACAATGTGCTGTGCATAGTGAAGCTGAGTCGTGTGAAAACAATCTCAGGGGAAAAACCAAGAGAAAGAGCCGTGATGTATGGTCTAAGAAGGACCGACTGGTGGCTTGTGGTGACAGAATCCTGTGTGTTTATTGATTTATGCTTTGTCTTTTGGATCATGATTCCTGACCTTGTGGGCAAGCAGAGGTCAGGGTATGCATTCAGGAACAAATCTCAGATTTGAGTTAAGGCGTACAGTCGGTCAGCTCATGAATATTTGATCTTTGTTGCAGCAATAACTCATTTTACTTCACCCTTGTGTCCCCTTGTGGATGTCACCGTGGTGTGTGTGTGTGTGTGTGTGTGTGTGTGTGTGTGTGTGTGTGTTAATGCATGGATGTGTGTTTGGGTTGCAGTGCAAGCTAGAGCAGCAGGCGTGTCTTACGGGGAAGGATCTTACCCTCAAGTGTTCGGGTCTGTGTCCTTGTCCAACTGCTGCTCCCACATCCAAGGATGGTAAACATGGTAAGATCACACATGAACACAAAAAATACATTTATTCAATGTGAAATCAGTGCAATTACAAAGCAAGGCTTCCCGTCTCTGTCTTTTATTCTGTATCTTTGTCTCACACATAATATGACAAAAATCATCATAACAACTTGAATAGGTGTAAAAAATATCATTTTTTCCTGTCCCTTTGGCCTGCACAGAGAGCTGTACCGGACAGGACCTGGCTGACCTCGGGGAGCGTCTGAGGGATTGGTTCCAGCTCCTGCAGACCAACGCCAAGCAGAACAACAATAGCAAGCCTGGGGCAAGAACCAATGCAGACAGCACCACATCAGGTCTGAGCTACTCTTTAATGAATCCCAACTGCAATATGAAGGAGTTGCAATACTTTAGCTACAGGCAGTAAACTATAAAAAAATCCAAAACAAGCTGTTATGTCTTTTATGATGTCTCAGTATAGACAATAGATGTTATTGCCCAAGAGCTACTGCTAACAAAAACAAACAAAAAAAATTCTTGCGATTTTTCAGTACACAAGTCATTGGTGCCTTCAAAATAAAATCACAGGTGGCCTATCACATGGCAATTTCTCCCTAAAGGCAAAGCAGCTATGAACAGCAGTTATTGTATCATGCAATAGCTGCAACTGCAAGAGCTAAAAGAAGTTTGACAGGAGAATAAGTCCTCAAAAATTTTGCTTTATGGTTCTGCTGGTGGATAAATCGTGCAATCACCTGCAAACAAGCATGTTTAAAACAACTCCAAGCAACAGAAATGAACGCTTTTGAGTGGATGCATCAAGATAACGCTGCGTCAAATACAGGAACACAAGGTGATTCAAAGCAACAGGAAGTCAGTCTCAGGATCTGCTGAAGCCTGAGTGTCTTAGGTTGCACTCACACTCGGCCCAGTTGTCCCGTACCGTGCCGAAGCACAAATGTCCCTCCTCCCCTTTCTCTCACTGGCCCACACTCACATTGCCTTAGTCTAGCTGGGCCTGAGTATGCTAGAGTTACCTGATTTATAGAGAGCGACCTGTACATTTACCTGCATTTTTTTCATCTTGTAGTAAAACTTTGAAGTTCCTCTCTTGTATCAGTGATCAGTGTTATTTATTTGTTTACATATTTATTATTTGTCAGATGTTTGGCTCCTCCTGGCGCTGATCGTGGCACTGGCATTGTTGAATTGTCTGACTATTGATGTCCTGTTTTCTTTGCTGCTGTGCGGCTGGTTGACTGGAATTGAATTGCCCTACGGGGGATAAATAAAGTTGTATTGAACTTGAACTTAAACTTGAACTTTGATCTAAAACAGTCGCAGATTTTTCCGCTGCTCTTTATCTGGATTTTGTATGCTGTTGTCTGCCTGAGTTGAAGGTGAATCCTCCACAGTCGGCTCTCTATGAGTGTGCTCATGCACGTGCATCTGTACCGTGGTGTAGACCACGTCTCCCAGCCATGCCAGGGTCAACAAAGCGTGCCGTTCTAGGGCACAGTATGGAACACTCACAATAGTCAAACAAAAAGGACTTTGGTGGTCAAACGTGTTTAGGCATGGTACAGATTGCCTAGTGTGAGTGCACCGTTAGTGTCTTATAAGCACCGGGTCTTGTCCAGGCTGTATAATTTAAAGTGGGAAATTCTTGTTACAGGTTTTCTAGAAGAAACCAGTTTCCTGTTGAAGCTTGTACCATAAAATAACAAATTAATAAATGGAGGATTTGCATTGGAAACAGGAGATATTTCCCCACACACTGGCGTGGTTTCATTTTCCATTTGTGCAGCTGTCCCCTGATGAAAATGAATGTTTGTTAGTCTGTCTTTGTGCTCGCAGTGCTGGACAGGAGCCTAGTGGCCAGCTGTAAGGACTCCATAGGCTGGATGTTTTCCAAGCTGGACACCAATAGCGACCTGTACCTGGACCAGACCGAGCTGGCTGCCATTAACCTGGACAAATACGAGGTCTGCATCCGGCCCTTCTTCAACTCCTGTGACTCCTACAGGGATGGCAAGGTCTCCACTGCCGAGTGGTGCCTCTGCTTCTGGAGGGAGAGTGAGTATTCTGTGGAGGATGTGGGCTTTGTGGGAGATGTAGGTGCATACACACATTTAGATGCCTGTGGGGTAATAGTTCTGTCCCTCGAGTTCAAACTTCAAAGTTCCAGCTGCTCTCAGGTGTAGCCACATCTGTGTTGTGTGCTGGTCCGTCAGTTCTTGTCTTCTGGCTCTCCCCGCTGTTCTCCTGTGGGGTGTAACGGTCATCACAAGGAGCTAAAAATCCTTTCTGCTGCTAGCTGACAGTCTGGTTCACCCACAGCTCTCAAAAAATTGCACCTGTCTGCCAACAAGTCAAACAGAAACTAGGTCCAAAGCTCACACAGTTCTGTGTTTGAATGGGAAATTGATTTTAAAATTTGCAGGAGGTCAATAGAAAACATTGATTAGGCTCACAAGAGAAATCACTGAAGTTTGTTGATTGTTTTTTTTTTTTTTTGTCAGATTTTAGGTCCTCATTATCTCTGTTTTGTGTCTAATCATGATGTTCTTTGTTACTTTATTTTCTCTTGTAAAAACTGTTTTCTTGTCTTTTTAAGAGCCGCCCTGTCTGGCCGAACTTGAGAGGATTCAAGTACTCGACGGCGGCAAGAGAAAGTTTGGTAAGTATTTGACTCCCTCTAAGAGCGTTCCAACCCAATTGGATCCGTCTGTCCTTTTTTTAAGCCTTTCATCAAGCTGACGACAAGCAGGAGGCCGGTTATTAATCCCTGATCAGTCTCGTGGATTAGAACTTGATACTGACAGACGGCAGAGGAAAGCAGCCATCAGTGTGTCTTACTTGTATGTGTGAGCGGGTGAGTATATGTGCGTGTGTATTTGGATGTGTGTGTATGGATGTGCACACTGCAGATTTTGGCTGGCTGACTGGGCTCTGAGTCATGACTCTCCAAGGACACAGAGTGGCGAGCAG
>JAQFJA010000003.1:14993586-15004472 GCA_029874485.1 Naso brachycentron
GCCTTTTCATACGATTAAAAAAAAAAAAAAATAAATAAAAAAAAAGATAATTGTAGTTGCCATCTTCATTTTTCTTTAGATATTCTAATGGTTTTGCAGGCATCATTGCACTCCACCACTCCACCATGGGCAAATGACCAAAAAGTACTAAAATTTCTGAATGATAACTCTAATGAAGTGTGCAATTTTAAAGCCAATGGCCTCCATCAATATTGCTTAGTGGGCACTGTCCCCATTTACCTGAAAAGGTGTTTTAAATAATATGCCAAAAAGCTATTTTTTCAGAAATTGCATTCTATTATTGTATTCTCAATTCTTGTAACAAAACATCAAAAAAAGGTCAATACTGATATTTCTGAGTTGAAAGAATGCTAAGAGTCTACAGCCATGTGCTAGCAGCTCTGTTCAGGTACAATGATGTTCTGCGCTAAAGGCTTATGTCAGCAGGCTAGCATGCTCATAGTTACAAATCATCATCTTAGTTTACCTATGCTAGTATTTGCTTATTAACAATAAACACAAACTAATGGTACCTACTTTATAAAAATGCTTGTTTTATGTATTTGTCAAGAAAATAAACAATGGCCAATGTAATCTTATCATTAGCCATGCTAGCAGCTCTGTTTAGGCACAGTTAAGCCTAACATCAGCAGGCTAGCATGCTTGTAGTTACAAAAATCACCGTCGCATGTTAGCATGCTAATTTATTACATTTTATTCATGTCAGAATTGTTGAAGTAATTCTTGTCAAAAAATGTTTTTGTCTGTGTTTGTTCATTAATTCTATTGTTGGCCATGCTAGCAGCTCTGTTTAGGCACAGTGGTGTTTTGAGATTAAGTCAAACATCAGCAAGCTACCATGCTCGTTGTTACAAAATCACTGTTTTAGATAGCATGTAATGGTCATTAATAATAAACACAAACTCATGGTAACTACTTCATGTCAGAATTTATTCTGGCAATTCTTATCAAAAATGTGTATTTTTGTAGGCATTTTGTTAAATCATAATCAAAACAATGACCAATGCTGTCTTGGTTTTAGCCGTGTTAGCAACTCAAGCTACATCAAGTCTTCCCGTGAGGTGATGTGATGGATGTTTGGATAAGGTGAATTCAATTTGCTAATAAACTCATCCACAGAATGTTCGGCAATGACATTAAACGTTTGAAACCAAACCCACATTCTATGAACTTGAACATTAAGGACAGACATTACAACTCCTGCATCCCATCTTAAAATTTTCATTTCAAAGGCAAATACTATATGTCTGCTTCCGCTGAGGGGCAGATCTTATTGTCAGCTCCCTTCTATTCATGTCTTGCCTCATTCAACAGCGGGGTGAAGCTTACAGCTATGGGAAACCAGCAGAAATGAGATACAGACTCCGGTTTGCTTATCAGCACTTCATACTGCACAATGCCTATAGAAAACTCTCTCCTCTGCCTCCCCGGGACATTGCTGCTGTCTCTCCACTGCAAATTATTCGGCCTGGCAACAGTGAAATAGAAACCTTACAGCATATTACAGTGTAGCCACATCTTTGGGAGGCCAGGCCAAGAAATCTTGTCTTTTAGCATTGTAAAAACTGACAGTAGGCAATCCTCTGAAATGTCATTTCTCAGTTTCACGTTTCAGTGATAATGGAAATCAGCACCAGTAATGTCCCAGTGCGCGAAACCTTAAATGTGTTAGCTGTGGGGAGGTTCGCCTGCCAACAGATGTCTGAATACCTGATACAGGCAGCAAGTCTTCTGGCTACCCAAAGGGACCAATCATTTTCAGCAACCTGTCAGGCTATCATGCTGAATATTCCTCCTGCTTGGTGAAAACAAGCCATATGTAACAGAACCAGGTGTAAATCCTGACACACGCATCCAGGAAAAGTGCCTCATTTTTTCTTTACACTCTGACTATAAAAATAACAAGGCTGAGACTGAAGAGATGAGACCTTTTTTGAATTTATTTTACCAGCTACTTTTTGACTTCATACAGGGAGAAACGTGGTTCATTATTTATGCTTTATTTAACCATCTAGCTCTATTCAATTTCCTCTGATATGGAAGATTTTATCATTTGGGTAATTTGCAAGACTGTATACACAACATAGGTTGAAATGATACCATAATAAATTATTTTATTGACTGAATTACATTACATTTAAATAAAACAATCTTCATTCGACAATTAAGGACCATACCAGTGTTACAGCATTTTATTGTCCCATGTCAACATCAGTCTCACTGGTTTCATAAATTCCACCTATTTTTCCCAAAATAGCTTCATCCATGAGATATGGTGTTTGTTTGCATTTTGTTCATATTCAATAAACTTTAAAGAAAGTAATTGGAAATATGTTACATTTGTTGAAAAGAATGAGTGTGTCAAAATCCTTCTTCACGCAAATATTCGAGTTAGGAAGGCAGCACTTGTAAGGAACTATTTTTCCAGGCCTAGTAACTTTCAGCTCCCAGCTCTTCTCTCTCTCTCGCTCAGTGATTTTTGACCAAATAAACACAGACGTTCTCTTTAGAAGGGTTAATCACCTATACCTAGCAACTTTCACGTGTCATATTTTGTTTCTACATCCTGTTTCAAAGTGAATTACAGGGAATGGGCTTTAAAAATGCAGTCTGAGATCTCCTAAAGTATACACATGGTCACATTTTAACAACATAATCTCTGCTTATGGTGAGAAGTCAAAAATAGATGGGTATGGTCCTTTAAAGGAACGTCAAGTCAGCCGTAAACACTCAGTAGTGTTGTAAATATCCTACATCCTTCACTGCATCAGTATCAGTCATTAATTATTAATTATTCTTGTTTTAGTTGTCTTTACTACTCCATATCTGCCAGTGTGTGCCTGTATGTAACAAACTGAGGTATGAAACATGAACATTTATATATTTGAAAACATCAGCTATGTTTGAAAATTACACATAGCATCGATTTTGACATCTAATGTGGTTTTGCATGTAATCCAGACTGATTTCATCATCACTGGTCCTCTCTTATAGTTTGCTTTGAGCGCCTTGTAGCCTCCACACTCTTCTGACTTCTTCCTCTGTGGTGTCCAACACCCTGAACACATTAACATCTCTTGTATCTTGAAAGTGCTGCAACAATCTCTGGAAAATAGTCACTGGGATGCTGAAGTTGAGGTGTGGGTAGGTCACTTTGGCAGCCAGGTCCCTTGTGTTGCTGGACACGATGCCTGTAAAAGAGCAAAAAACTGTTATGTTCTCTTAAAATTGCAAATATAGCATTGAAGAAGGAGCAATCAGATCTGTGTAGCTGCCTTTTCTCCACACATGTGGTGCATTGTTACAGTGAAGCTTTTCTGTGGTCATCTTATGCCCCCCACTGATCAAAACGAGTACATGATTTTGTAGGAGCAGGCTTTCTTACCCAGCAGCTCTCCTGAGCTTCTCCGCACCACAGCACCCCCGCTGGTCCCTGCTTGTACTGCACATGTGGTTTGAAGCATGACGGGCTGGTCATTCAAGCTGATGGCTTTGGAGAGGACACCGCAGGTCAGCGATGGACCGCAGCGCCGGCCCAGCCCACCATATCCAACCACAACTACAGAATCACCTGCAGGGAGAGAAACCAAGCTGAGCATCAACACCAGTGCAGTTTTATTGTGAAGAAACAGACTTTATTTGACAAGAATCTAATACATTTTTTTGTTGTTTAAAAAATCTGCTGTTAAGTCACACAAAACTAAAATCAAACCTGGACTGAAACTCTGAGCCATTCGAGGCACAACAGCCTCTGCCATGGAGTCTCTCAACTGCACCAAAGCCAGATCATAGGGTGAAGATGCTTTAGTGGAAAACAGCACATCACCCACAACATCATGGACTCTGTGAAACAGACATCATCAAAAAAATACCATCAGTAAACATCCCATATTATGTGCCGTTAGTGCCACACTGGCTCATGGTAAACTGATGTATCACAGCTTGCTAAAAGGCTCTGAACCTACACACAGATGTGTTTAACATTCTGGCTGATAAAACTTAAGCTCAAGCTGAAGCAGGAAGTAGATGCTGGTTGTTAATGTGGGTTTTTCAAAGTCCATGCACTTACAAGAATGGTAAAGATTTAGAAAATAGGATGTATATAAATGAAACAAACACAAAAACATATTTTGGGATTTTGGGAGGAGTAATGATCATTTCTTATTACTGGTGGGGGAAAAAAAATCAATTCTTACATGCAATGCAATTTGGATGAGGATAATACTGAATCAATTAAAAAATGTCCAAAAACCAATTATTGAAATTTTATATAACATAAAATAGAGGGAATGAAAAAGGCAGAAAATGGAAGAGCAGCACACCGTGCACCCGCTCATAAGAAAACAAGACAGAAACTTGGCTGACTGCAAGATCCGAGCAGCCCCAAGTGGATTAAAAGCTAGTGTCTGGAAGCACTTCGGCTCCTGCAAAGTTGACAGTGAAAGTGAACTGGACATGAGCTATATGTGAGCTGTGTCACATTAAGATTCATTCAAGATCCATCAATTTGTGATGCATTGGTAATCGTTTCATAATCTAACCGCAGGCTCCTGAAACGTAATCGAATCAAATCATTAGGTGCCCAAAGATTCCCACCCCTATTTTTGATGGTGACTAGATTTTAGTACTAAAAGGGGCAAAAAAATAAATAAATAAATAAATAATCCAGAAGATTGAGATGTCAGCCAAGCACAGTTCTCATGCATACGGTCCAGAGAAGAGTTTCAATTAGGCAAAATAAAGTGGGGACACCTGTGAGAGTGAATCATGGGCGTGTGGGGCTTTGAAAGAAAAGGAGTTAAAGGAATCCAAACACACTAATAACAGGTCATTCAGTTATCCACACTACCAAAGTCATGATGTTTTACTGAGGTTTGAAGTTTCCAACTCACACCAATATACTTTTATCAGTAAACTTTGACTCAGAAGTTCCAGTTTCAGCCGCCCGCTTGCACATGAGGGCACACACCAGCATTGCTGAATGAGACAGGTGTTGATAAAGTGATTAGTTCCACCTGTGCTTTTCCTGCTATAGGTTATCACAAGGCTGGCTGTGGAAAGTGGTCTAAACATTTTTAAATGTGTTTTTAGGTTAATTTTGTCCTTGAATCTCTTCCTGCAAGAGTTAAGACCCTGAATGTGCTGTCACCTGTCCCTGTGATGGAACTTCAGTCTGACAGTCGACTTCCCGTTGACAACATGCCGGCAGGTCACAACCAGCCGAGAGGTGACAACGACACCTGAGCCCCAGAACTGTCCGCTGTCTACATGGCACACAGTCGGGCATCGAACAGCTTTCGACTCATGGGCTGTGACGGACATGTGAAGGCCTGCCTCTCTCGGATGGAGCCAAACATCTCGGAGGGGATCCTCGGCACTCATGCAGCGGATGATGTTCCTGAAGATGGAATGGACGGAGCAGACGAGAGTGAGGCCTATCCACTCGTTCGCCTTCCAACCAAATGGGGACACTATCAACCCGATGAGACGCACATTGTCTGCGCCTTTCACCACAAACAAGCCTCCACCTTCAGTGCCTGGCAAACAGCGGGCATCTGTAAGAATGACACTATTGTCCTCTCCGGCGAGGTTGCTGATGATACCTCTGCTGAGGGTGCTGATGAAGAGATCCAAGCAGAGGGAGCCAAAAGGTGAGCCGCACGCAACGACTGGGCCACCCTTCTGGAGGGACGAGCTGCTCTGCCAGGGTATCACACCTGAATCTGACTCAGGACTTTTGCCTGCCACAACACTTGCCTTCAGTACAGCAAACCAGCTTAGAAACTGGGCATCTTTCATCAGCTCCTCATCCTCCTCATCACCATGGAAACGCCACTGGTCAGCTTCCTGGAAGACAGCCTGGAAAGCTTGTTTGAACTCCAGGCAATTCACCAGCATCAGCAGCTCGGCTGAAACTTCCCGGCTACATGTTGTTTTGTTTCTGGAGGGTGAGAAAGTTTCCCCCTGTGCAGGGCTGCTGTCCAAATCTGTCTCGGTAGAAAAGCTGACGCGGACTGTAAGTTTTTCACTGAAGCTGCGGGCTGTTAGGAAGCCGTGGTCCGCGGGGAGGGGCACTTTGTCGGTAATAAAACGGCTGAACGGGAGGCCGGTGCATAACACTGTTCCGGTTTGAGGATGGACGATAACTCCGCTGCAGCTCACGGATGTCTTTGCTGAAAAACCCTCCGACACCTTAACTACACAGCAACACCTTTCTATGTCCTTCACCTCCATTTCGTTGAACTTTACCCGGTATGTAAATAAAAAAGTTCAACAACTTGAAGACACTGGAAGCCCGCTGAAAAGCAGCACGTGAATGTTAAAAATGGCTACAGTCCGTTGGTGGGGACAAAACAAACCTCCATGCTGAAAACGGTAAAATAATTGACCGACTTCGACTTTTAAATTAATGTTTAATCGCCAATATTCTTCCCTGTTGTGTTTAGTTACTTGTTCTGTGGCCGAGCTTCCTGGTTCAGTATCATTGGTCCACGAAAAGAAACGACGCTCACCGATTGATGCGATTGGTCAAAATAGAAACACGAACAACTCGGAACCAATAGGAAACAAGGAGGCGGGAATATAGGTTTTTTTTTTTCTTCTCCAAGGTTTCCATGTCTCAGTTATTTACCAAAATTACTTATTTTCTGATCAGAACTTAGTCTCGAGTTTTTCTTGTTTGTTGCAACCAAGTTTTTTAATGACTTTTCTGTGTAAAGCTGAGTGTTAAAATATTAAATGATGCAGTAAAGGTTTATTTTGAAGATAAAAGGTCCCATATTATAGTTTAACTGGGTTAAATGTCTCAGCTGTACAGTTTTAAAACCTATTTGATAATATCTATTGATAACGATTATTACATATTACAGATCAAGCAGTGAGTAAGAGATGTAAAAGCAATTTTTCCCATGTAAACTTAATCAAAAAATGAGTTTGAAAATTTAAGGATTGTCAAAAATATTTATTGTGCTCAAACTTCACACACATTTAATGACAATAACTTTTGTGACAGATACATTACTTTAGAGCTCCATGCATTCAAAATATAAATAAGAGCTTATATACAAAATAATGTATAATACTGCACTAAGAGGTAATTCTATGCATTTCTTTTATGTGCCCTTTTTTTAGGCATCACCCAAGTACTTTCATAATATCACTGCATGTCATTAGCAGCCACTAATCATCAAGTACTAAAGTCATTTTATAACAATTAACCATCATGAAAACAAGTAGTTTGGCATCCTTACTGTGTACAGCTATGAGTTATTTTACATCACTTGGCTGTGCTTATATTTTAATATATACTGCAATGATTTAACACTTTTCTGTCCCATTACATAAAGCTCCCCGCAAGAAAATATCAGTTAATGCACTTGTGGTCACATTCATGTAATTGTCCTGTACTAGTAAACTATTAATTATGAAAAGAAAACTTGCAATCCACAGAACTGTCACAGTCGTTGAGTGTAGCAGGCTAACTGTCATATCGCCTCTCTTATTAACAAATACGGCACCAAATCTCTGCAGCATTTTTCAGAAAAACTACTCTGTTTGTGGAAAAGAAAATTATGCTGATTCAAGATTCCTACTAGTTTTAAAGATTCAGAATAAATACAAACATGTAACATTCATCCTCAATCAATGAAAAGTAACTCCAAGCACCAAGTGTAAACCAAACTGACCTTCACTGAAAGTCTACACCAGCAGCTAAAAATAGAACCGGGTCAGAAACTGGTTCACAGTGATGACATGTTCTATATGGCAGACAGAATTCTCCACAGGCTTAAAGTGAAAATGGTAACCAACCACACCATGAAGATTATTCTCCAAACTCGGTCTGAGGATTCATGCCAAAATCTTTGATTAGCTGGGGTATGTTTCATATGACATACAGATTTCTAGGAACACAGGGTCTATTAACACAAAACTATACTAGAAAAGCATTTCCTTCATATTCTAAATATGTTGTATTTCATAAAAGCTCTTTCTATGGCAGGTAGTTTTGTGTGGAACATGTCTGTGTGTGCATGTGCAGCACGGGAAAACTGGCTTCAGTTATTAAAAGAACACGGATCAGTCGATGTACTGGGAGAGCCAGCGGAAACCGTCTCCGTATCCTTGTCTCTTCAGGACGCTGCACATGAAAACCTCCATTGGCCTCAAATTCAGCTCCTTCAGTGACACTTTACCCTGAAAAGAAACAACACACACATCTAAAGCATAGATTTACAGATGTTCCGATACCGTTTTTTCCTCCCCGATACCGATTCTAATATCCCAAACTTGCATAGCGGGTGATACCGATTTGATCTGATGTTCTGATCTGTTCTGATCCAGTACCAGCACAATAAAATAACTTCCTTCAAAACTTAAAGGTGTAGTAATAATTAAGTAAAATAAAAAAGATTTAAATAAAACACGATGAAACAGTAGTGCAACAACAACCTAAAAACTAAAATCTAGGAAAATGTAATTCCTTTTTTTTTTTTTCCTTTTTTTTTCCACATCACCTTTTTACTGGTGGGTGGACTTTCCTGTGTTAAAAACTGTCAAATATCAGCTAATAAATCACACGGTATCGGATTGGTGCACATTTTCAAATACTGGTATCAGTATTAGAACAACTATAACAGATTTTAAGTCGCAATCCAAACAAATTACAACATCTTTTACCAAAGAAACTGGTCATGTCTGAATATTATCTTCAACATGTAACTTTGAGAATGTTTTATAGCGATGGGATGACATGGATCACTGCACCAGGCTTTCATAAAGGCCCACTATTGCATTTGCTTCCCTTCACTCTCTTTTTTCACCATATTTTCTTGCTTTATTGTCTCGTGCAGAGAAATAGCTAGTGGTACACAAGCTTTACTCTGTTAGGGGAAAATTAGCATGTAATCATCGAGAGCAGTCCTGATTTAAGCACAGTTACTGCTTAAGAAGCCAGATTTCTGTTAGAAATCCAAACAACCCAGCTTTCTCAACAACAGTGAGTGCAAAAACAATTATTCTGTACTGAAAGGTGAAACGGTCTGGCCTCGCAAGAATTGTGAGGCTTACTGTGGCTGAGGAGAAAGAACGTCCTTGGGCGTGAGTAACTGTACTAAAAAAGAAATGATAGACTTCAGCTTTCAGTCACAAAACGTAATCCCACCAGTGCTCATTACCTTTCCAGTTGTATGTCCGTGAAGACCGAACATTCCTCTGAGTGCATCCTCACTGATGGCCTCTGGACGGTCGATTTTATTCCCCAGGATGAGAACCGGGACATTGGAGATGGTTTCATCTGTTAACAAGGCCTGTGGGTAGAAATCAAATGCAGATAAAGTCCTTTATTCACCAAAAAGACCACTCCTATCACAAATAATGTAAATATGCACGAGAAATTAATATAATTAGCTTACGTCTAGTTCAACTTTAGCCTCTGCTAGTCGCTCGTGATCAGCACAATCCACCAGGTAAACTATACCGTTAATGGCTGGGAGGTAGTTCTTCCAGATCCTCCGTGCTGTTGAAGTGAAACAACTTCAGTATTTATGGAGCACACAAATGTAGCTGACAGTGCATCAAACAGCATTTTCCTTTTCTAACCTTGTGTGTGACCTCCGAGGTCAAACGTCGTGAAGGTCATTCCAGCTATGGTCAACTCCTCAGATGCTAAGGACAGAGGGGAAGCACGGACGTTAGATAAGCGTCAAAACAAAAGAAATACAAGGCTGACTGCTGAAAAAAACAATGTTCAAATCTTACTGGGATGTAGTGTTGGCACGTGCTGCCCTAGCCTGTCGTCTCTGAGCATGTGCAGGAGAGTTGTTTTTCCAGCATTGTCCAGTCCAAGGAACACAAGCTTGCCGGTCTTCTTGTACAAGCCTGATGATCAATAAAAAAGGAAACAACAGATGTAATATTAATGTGCCAATAAAGTTACAAAGATACAGGCGTTATTACAAATGTATGCACATTGATTGATATCTTTAACAATATCTAGATAACTTACAAAAAGAACTTAAAATAACAGTTACCAATTACACTTTGGAGTCTCCAAATAGCCATCGTGGAGATCTGCCTTGATCTGTCGATTAAACTGTGATGGATGATGTCATTGTTTTTGTTCTAATTCTGTTTGGTACTTTTTCTGATGGCCTGCAGTTCCTTTGACCTCTGCTGATGACAGTTACAGTGCCTTCAAATAGGGTCGTGTTTACCATGGACACGAGAAGGGGCCGTACGTACACCCCCACCCCTGTTTCGTATTCGTGAGCTGTGACGTATTTGCTGACGTTTTCAGAAATGGTGGAGCCCTTATTGGCTTGCACAGGATCAAAAGTAGCGTTGGCAAGTGTAAACAAGCTGTTTATCTAGATATAAATCACCAGCTTCATCATCTCGTCTCTTGTTCCTCCGTGTGGCTTTTAATCACAAAGTAATAATGTAACTTTTCCACATAGAAAGCCAGGAGGAGAACAAGAGATCTTTTCCGTCCATATTTCTGTTTCCTAGCAACGCTAGATACATTCTCATGCAGTTACCACCTAAACACCTTCACAATACAACTTCACGAGTTCCATTTGAAAGCAGCATTATTCAGAATGGGAAAAAAAATTCTTTTAGAGCTACTGCTCCGTTTTTGCACGATATTTTATGTTTCTGACATGTTCTCAAGACACTAAAAGGGAAAACCTCAGCTGTGCATAAAGTCAGTTTTTATTCCAAAATAGGGATCGAATGGAATAACACATTTTTAGGACTGCATGAGTGATGTTCTGAAAAGTTCTGTGTGTCGTGAGACGTTTATTTTTTATGACCAAGCACTGCTGGTTATGATCAGACAACATTATTGACACTTAAGTAAAATACTC
>JAQFJA010000003.1:15011300-15022612 GCA_029874485.1 Naso brachycentron
GAAGAAATACAAATAAGATAGAGACAGAAAGAGAGAGAGTCAGAGTGGCAGACAGGCCAGATAGAGTCATAATGTAACGTCTATGATTGGAGATGGTCTGCTGTTACACACATAAACTAAACATTTTTGCTCGTCCCATTGATGTTAAAAAACTAAAGTGGGTCAAGACTTTAGAATTCAATCTAAACCAATTAAAATCTTTCCCAAGTCAACTTCTTCTACCATTTAAATTCCATTTACCAACATTCATGTCATTAGCGCCAACTCAAGGACACATGAAGTAGGACTAGTGACGCTGTTACAGCGCAGTGTTGGTTTAATTAAGATACTGATATTTGACACCAGCGGTTCGATAATCGTATGTCAAGAGTCAGGAGGACGATATATTGCCACATTGATATTCTGTCCCACCTGTAAAATCTTGCATTTGAAGATCTGGATTATGACTACAAGCACATCCAGAAATGTTACCGTTACATGAGGATAACTGATGCTCTGTCTGTGCAGCTACAGAGGGCATTTTGTCCAACAGGTTCACACAGAGTGTTTTTTGTTCGATCAATATCAAAGGAATCACTGAAGTCTTATATGCAGAGAGGGCGTTGTCCCACCGGCGGCAAGCTTTGATGATTTAATGCTGCCTTGCTGAAGAACCTTGCTAGATTTCCCGGAAATGCCCCATTTTTCTTCACAAAGTTCAGGCCGGAACGATGATGAAAGGTCGAAGATAAGATCCATTCAAAGTTATTTCACAAAGCTAATCGTCTTGCATGGGTTTAAGGTTAGCCGCCGGTAAAACTGGCACAACCGGTTGGTGCAACTTTAATGGATCATACAAAGCTCTTAAGACCGGCCTGTGAAAACTCAGTGAATGAATTAAGTCAGTGAATGAGCATGAGTGTGTCAACACTGACATGATGACACAAACCAGCGACAAGAAACGAATAAGCGACACGTGGGAAGCTGCAGTCGGCCCGTGGGGTTTGAGCACAGACCTCAAGTATCAAGTAACTTTAATATTTCTGCTCACTTTCTACTTACTGAAGAACAGGCGGTAGTCCGGGCAGTTCGGGTTTCCCCTCTCCTCCGCTGTGTAGCTCATGTTTGAGTGCAGGTTTGTGTCGCTGTCTGCTCTAGATGCGGGATGGCGGCGGAAGGAGACGTCTGCGCTGCTGTGTTGTCGGTAGAAGCGTCGCAAACACGGTGAGGACACAGCGCATGCGCACTCTGTCATTGATGCTTTCAGGTGCTGTCGGAAATACCGCAACTGACAAATGACTGACGAAATCTCATAACAAGAAGCTTTTAATGCCTCCGGCTTTCGCAGGGGTCTTTTGTGACGGTATATCTTGAAAAATGTGTGGAAATTAGTGCTGCGTACAATCACCAAATATAAAAAGTATAGACTTTTTCTTAACGTTAAAGTCTTCGGTGTGTTTTTTTCTGTTTAAGGCTGTGCTTCAGTCCTCAGAATATATTTTGAAATAATCAGTCACCGTCCATCACCCGTAGTTCGGAGCCCGAGAGGTGACATAGATGTGATTATCATTTTTAAAACGTTTTCTATTTCGCACGTCCGTTTTATAAATCGCACGCGCGTTTTATTCCGTTTATTGCGTTTAAATAAACCCAACAACATTCATATCATCTCCCGGACACCGTAGTACGCAGTAAATGCATCAATTGGAAAGGTTGGGATGACTGTGCCTAAAAAATCTTGAGGCTGATCCAAAAAACCCCAAACTTGATTGTCTGAGCTGTTTTATTTTTCATTTTTATGAAAAGGAGAACCCTAATCTTTTATCTAAATTATTCTTAAATTATTTCCATCAAACAAAGTGGGAAATGTCAATTTTATCAAGCAGCAGTTGCTATGTAGTTTTAGTTTCGTTACAGAAAGTAGCCTAGTAGTCATACATCCTGTCATTGTGTTACTTTAAATGGAGAGTGAAATTCTTCCTTTTAACTGGGGATTTCAGTCATTTGATTTCACTTTCAGCGATAAAGGCTATAATAAAATATTTTGCAAATTAATGTTATTCGTTTGCCTGTTTTAAAATATTTTGTAAGACAACGCGACGCCACAGTGGAAGAGTTTTTGCCAGCTTTTAAAAATTTAAGCACCAGATAAGACTAATATACTCAGACCATAAAAACTAAATTTAGGTTTTACTCAAGGCCATAATGTAACGTGGACTAGTAGAGAACAGGTGGGAAAGTTTCAGTTTGTTAGGCTCAACTGTGAGTCCACTCTATTTCCTATCATGTTGACATTCTTCAACGAAAAATTCTAAACTTGTTTGTCGAAGTACAAAAATGCTCCGCGCTGCTGACGTCACATCCGCCCGCAGCTTGTCGTGCTTCCTGCCTTGGCGAGGGAGGGGACGGTGCTGACGGCTGGGAGGACGAAAGGAAAGACAAGAAAGCCTTCGGGAAGATATTAGAGAGTGGGGAACGGCCCGGGTTTCCACCGTCCGTCGGGAAATAAACACCACCGTTTTCTGTAGCTGCTGGATTTGTCACCGAATCGGCGCTAAAAAAAAATGGCCAGTCGTCAGCATAGCGAGAGCAGGGCCATCCCGACCAGGACGGTGTTGATCAACGACACAACGCAGCTACCTCATGACTATTGCACCACCCCTGGAGGCACTTTATTCTCTACCACTCCTGGAGGTAACGCGCTGTCCCGTCCGCCTCTTTTTACAGAGAAAACGGAGCCTGACCCCCGTCAGCTCTCTGATGTGCTTGTGTGTCACAGAACCTTTAAGCGCTCACATCACTGTGGCGTCGGCTGCCTTGTCATCTCGATCAAAACAAAAACAAAGCTCATCCCGCCTCTGAGCCCCCTGGCTGCTTCCTGATTGGCTGTTTTGCAGCGCAGAGATTCTGATGGATGCATCGTTATCTGTTAGATATTACGGTATATTTTGAAAAATTATTTATTAAAAAAAAATACAGCCATTGCGAGTAGACCTGTAATGTAGGCTAATGTATCAAGTTTGAAGGAAATCCTGGACATAAGTCGTACAGCATTATTTGATTTTTGGGCGGTTTGTAAGATATGATTCATTCAGTTCAGAAAAATCCGAGAAATGAGGAAGTACAATAAATCTAGAGGGAAGAGAAACTGTTAACTTTACACTTGACTCTGTGACAGGTTCTCTGAACACTTGCTGCCATGCATGCAGATAGATAAATAAAAACAGTAGGTGAAAAAATATATCGTAATATTACGATATATTGCGCAACGATATTGTATCGATTCATAGATACCAAGTATCGATATTTTATTGAATAAATTCTTAAGAAATGTTGCAAATACAAACTCACCTTTTTGTGTAATCGAATAATAAAACTCAGTGCTCACTGATGAGGTAAGTGAAGCTCTGTGAAGCACTTTGGTTGACCGTCACAGGTCTATTTAAATTGTACTATACAAATGAAAGTGAACTTGAACTAAAACAAAATACAATAATTTTTTTTTTTTAAAGGAGATGAATAGACTGAAACATGTATCACATTGAATGAAACAGATGTTGCTGACAGAATTTTGCTTTGGGAAAATGATTTGCAGTTCAAAATAGGGGGAAAATCGCAATTTATGATTGTGCAATACTCAGTGTATTGCAATATTGTGATGATATCGTACCGTGACTTAGGTATCGTGATAATATCATGACGTGGGGCTTCTGGCGATTCCCACCCTTGATAAATAGTATCTATAAAATCCATAAAAGTTTCCTAAAGTCCAGGTTGGTGTCTTCAGATCAGAGTTGTTCCGATACCGACACCAGTATCAGAGAACGCCTCCGATACCGCCGAAAATGCTGGTATCAGTATCAGCGAGCACGCCAGTCTGCGTTGATCTGATACCATGTGATTTATTATTCGCTAAACATCACCCAGTTAGCTTAGTTAGCTCTGAAATCCTAAAATACTCTAAATCAGTTCTTCTTTGACACTCTAGAACAATACACAGGAAGTTGCGCTGCCCCTGTCAACAACTATTTTTCGGAGCGGCGAAGAAGAACGAAGAAAGTTGCCGGAGCTAGCAAAACGTCTACATTTGGCAATATTGTACGCCATAAAATCACCAGTAAAAAGGTGATGCGTACGAACTGCTGCACAACTGTTTTACAGTGCTTTATTTAAATCTCTTTAATTTATTAAATTCTGAATACACCTGAAGTTTTAAAGGAAGTGTTATCTTTTATGTGCTGGTATTGGGATCGGTATCAGGAAGGAAAAAATGGTATCGGAACGTCTCTACTTCAAATGCCTTGACCTCACCAAACCTATTGAATTTAGAAAGATGTTGAATTTTCAGTTATATAAAACAGCAAATCTACAAAGTTAAGAAGCCTCAGCTAGAGTGTGAGGTTGTTCAAATTTTGCTTGAAAGGTGATCCACAGTATTACTTTTTCAGCAAAATATTGTTTTTTTTTTTTGCCAGTGAGTTCATTGGATTATCATTAATTTTCATAATCAGACATTATTACCAAACAATATTAGTATAAGTATCATTTAAAGCAGTGATTTAATAAACTAGGGGCATAAAACAGCTGCAGATGGGGCTGATGTAACAAAGGAATAAAAAGTGAAACTAAAGTTGAGCGTTTCCTCACGTCAGACATGTTTCTGGTGGTCGGTTGATAAGATCAGCGAATGCTTCTAACTCAGAGGGTAAATCCAGGTTTTCCCAGGAGTGTGTTTACATAGAAAAGCAGTGTTTGCAGCACATGGCCAGTGGCAAACAGAGACAAATGAAGAGCAAACTCCACTGTAATATTAGACAAATACAGAGAGGTTCAGCACATAATCCATGCTAAAAGGAACACAGTGGTAGCTGCCAAAAAGCTGATGAGTGTGTGAATGTGTAAGTTTATCGGCTTATAGTATCATCAGCCCTTCATTGGGCTGGAAAAGATCTGAGTGTAGCTACATTTTAGTATTTTATTGACTTAATGTGTTGCTTAGCCTTATTCATATGACATATATGACATTTTTTGCCTTATTTAGAGTTATACCACTGGCTCTACCTTAATAACCAAGGGTTAAACCTGGAGTTACCTTACTAATGGCATTTCCTGTTCCAAAGTCCTGACCTGAGATTTAGTCAGAGCACAGAGCACATAGAGTACAAGATAGATAAAGAAAAGTTATGGCGCTCATTAAAGATTCAGTGTGTAGGATTAAACAGGAACTGCTGTAAGAGATGAAATATTAATATATTCTCGAGTCGTATCTTTCCATTAGATTAAAATCACCTGAAAATAAGACTGATTGTGTTTCATTGCCTGTGAATGAGCCTTGAGAGGGAGCAGGTCCTTTTCCACAGAGTTTGTCGTGTTTCTACAGTAGCCCAGAGGGGACAAACCTAACACAGGGAGGGATGTTCAGTCGGTTGCAGTCTGCACTCTCATTATTAAGATGAAACTAAATCGTGAACACTAGACCTTAAAGCAACTCAATCAAATAAAAAAAAAGAAGTCCGTGTGTCTCTCAGTGCCAGTAAAGTGGGATTACCTCCTGTTGTTCTGTGTGTATAAACGCCGGCAGTTTAAACAAAGTTTAATGTTTAACTGAAACTAGAAGTAGTAAAAATGCTGTTAAAGAAAAGATGTTTGTAGACAGGCTGGCTTGAATCGGGGCCCTTCGCTGCATGACACATTAGTATTGCCCGCATGACTAACTGAAACTTGATCTGTGTCCTGTTGCAGGAACCCGCATCATCTATGATCGCAAGTTCCTCCTGGACAGGCGCAATTCCCCCATTGCCCAGACTCCGCCAGCTCACCTGCCTGTCATCCCTGGAGTGACCAGCCAAAATGTCCTGAGAGAGAACCAGAAGAATGAAGCCAACAACCACATCAACAACCATGACGGCAAGCCCACAAATGGTAAGAGTTACAGTTAAGAGTTGGGGTTTTTTTTTTGCACATTAAGCCTCATAAAGATATTTCAGTCTTATACAATGTTCCAAAGCATTATTATGACAAATGGTGCAGTCCTGAGCTGGAGCTTGTTGCTGATGTCATCTGTAGCTGAAAACAACAGAGGAGCTTGTTCACTCAAACAATCTGTCAGAAAAAATACCAAAAAAACTGCTCGTTTTCAAAGAAGTGAAACTTGCCAAATGTTTAGTGGTGTTCTCTCGCATATCGACACTAAAACATGAATCTAAACACAGATATATAACCCGAAAGCGGCTCTTTCAGCTGCTTCATGAAACAAACAAACAGCTGCCTACTTTTGTGTTTTGGTGTTGGAACATGAGAGGACACCACTCAACATTCAGGGAATGTCTTGTCTTTTAAAATGTACATTTATTGTATTTTTGGTGCAAAAAACAGAACTTCTCCTGTAACAGTGTTATGTAGTTGAAAATGTTTCACTTGTAAACTCACCTCAGCCTCTCTCTTTAAACACACCCTCTGCAGTTATTCCACCTAAAACTTTTTCTACCTGCTCAGAACATGCCTCAACACCTCACCGTCTGCTTTTGTTTCGTTTTCAAGGTGATGACGCTCAGTTTGAAATGGACATCTAACTGACTGGAACCACACCAGCAAAAGCAGATGACCTGGCATCACCTGTGCCAGTGGCTTGGCTTGTAGAAACCAATGTTGTGAGCCCTCATGGCAGCCATCTTCTTTAGCTCTCTGTCTCGCTGCTGGATGTAATGTGTGTAAACCTAAACCACGGGGAGTAAATGTATCATACATACAGGTACAGCGCGGCCAGCCCTGGGAAACTGGGTTTATTTGTGTAGATTTCCTTGTTTACCAGTTGCTGTTCCGACGAACCACCACACAGCAAGGGTGCGGGCCTGAATATTGTGCACCCAGACACATTTTCCAGTTAGTAGATAGCAGTGCTCATCTTACAGCTTTCTGTGAGTCCAGATCTATAACAGAGCACACTGTCCAACTGACCATATTCCAAGATAATTGAGGGAAGAAGTGGTAATTTCTAGTACCAGCCTTAGAATCAGTCAAAAGCTTTGATATTCATCACAGTCTTTGGTTTAAGCATGTTATTGAAGTCATGTTTGTTTTGTTTGGAACTACTTGAAAAGCTCCACAATCTATTTGCAGTTGTTCGGTTTAGGTATACCGTGATGGTATGTAAAGGGACGTTGTGTATTTATTTTTGCAATTGGGTGACGATTTCACACCATTCCAAGAGATCAGTTTCCACCACCGACACGCCTGTGCACATTTCCAGTTTTCAGGGGAAAACATTTTTTAACAAATTTTAGGCCGTGATCTAATTGTTTTGTAATAATCAAATGATTGTATTTCCGACTTTTGTGTGAAGTAATGCTGCCTTCATATGGAACGCGTGAGATCGTGTCATCAGTTCATGTACAGGAAAGGCTTTGTGTTCAAGTGGTAACCAAGAACAGCGTTGCTAGGAAACATTGATATGAACACCAAAAGATCACTTGTTCTGCTCCTGGCTTTTAATGTGGCAATGTCAGATTATTACTTTGTGTTGAAACGCCACATGGAGGAACAAGAGACAAGACGACGAAGGTGACGATTTATACTTAGATTAACAGCTTGTGTACTCTAACTCTTGTTCCTGTGCGAGCCAATATGGGCTCCACCATTATGAAAACATCAGCAAACACGTCACAACTCGTGAACTTGTAGCCTTCTGATAAATTCGACTCACGACATCGTGAATACGATTAGAGGGGGCGTTCATATGGTCTCCTCCCATGAACACTGTGAACACGACACCATCTGAAGGCACCATAATTACTCCGGGTACCAGATGTGCTCGGCCTGCCAGATTGGCTCGGGGTTCATAACGCATTAACCCGCAAAAGATCTCGCCAGAATAATTTATTTCAACCCAAACCACGATCTTTCTCTAACCATAACTGTGTGTTTTTGTCCATAAAATAAGCAGATCTTCAACACATCATTGTCACATTATTATTAACATAATAGGGTTGTACCAACTGCATAGTGAAGAAACAACATGTACAAGTATCGCGAGAGTTTCACAAAATCTAGAATTACTGTCACACACACTTGTTTACTTCACACTGGAGAGTGTGTGCTGCGCTTGCTAAACTGATGTCACGAATGTGATTCTGTTATTGTGTTGACAAAAATACGGACATCCAGGTTACAAAGTGCTTCATATAATAAAGGGCAAGAAAGCGTTGGTAGAATAAAACAGCAATGACTATGTTAGTATGCTAACGCGCTAATTACAAATGGCGCGCTAGCATGTTAACACAAACATCATTTTGCATTAGTATGCTATCAGCAGATGAAACAGTCATTTTTAAAGTTTATTTGAAGTTTGTCTTGCAGTCCAAGTTGGTGGACTGCTTGCACACGTGCAGAACAGACTGGTTGCTAAAAGCAATAACCAATTATAATGTGAGACGGCCGCACAGCCAATCATAATGCTCTACGTCTTCTGTAATCGCAGGACCCCGAGCCGATCCGGCAGGCCAGGCACAACTGGCACCGACACTGGCAAGTGTAAACTTGCCTTCCCATGTCGATTAAAACTTCTGTCACATGGAACAAGCCACTTGTTTCATCCTTCTAAAAATCAATGGAAACATTTTTCTCCTGCCAATACAAGTTAAGACACTTTTTCTCCAGATTTCATTTTGTTATTTCGACTAAACTGGTTTGCTGTGTTGGCAAGAGCACAGAGATCATAATTTGATAAAAACAAGAAATAGGTCATACATGGCATCATCTGTCTGGTGGGTTTTTTTTGTTTTGTTTTGTTTTTAAATCCGGACCAGGTAAACGTGTAGATTAATGTGGAAACGATCAATAATTCGATTTTCTTTTTTGGGGAAAATACAAGAAGATTTTAGAAAAACTTGAAATGATCCAGATGTTTTATATGCATTGTATTTTTAATACAGGTATTTTTAGTATTGAGGGTATTTGTTTGGGTATAAGCACTGTCAAGCCTTTGGATTTTGGAGTCAGAAGACATTGTTTGCTTTGGGCTTGATAGACGCTGTACCTTAATCTACAAAACTGTCCCCAGTGTCCTTAATTTACTTTACCTTACTCTGCTCATGTGTCATGTCTGCCCATGCCTTACTTTACATCAAATGCAGTAACTACAGTTAAACTAGAATCCTTGTCATCAATTTGTACTTTCCAACAGATATTTATTTTTTCACTTTACCATGGAACAGGTGACATTGCTCTTAGCTATCGAGCAAAACGCGAACGTAATGGGTTTTTTTCTACATAACTTCTTTCTCAAGCAGCTGTGAAGTTTGAGAGTGTGATGGGGTTGTGAAGTCAGATGGTGATGTGGTGAAAAAAACGCCACGTGCTCATTTAGTCTCGATATTTTTACACCACAATCAAAGTTCTGTCTGCTTATACTTTGTCCAAGGAGCAGCTCTGAACTTGATAAATCACCGTAAAGTTTCTGTTTTTCTCTCAAAAGTCATTCACACCGTGAGTTTGTTTCTCTGTATGACTGGAACCACTGAACGGCTGAATTGATGTCTATCAAAGATTTTCTTTTTTCTTTTTGGCTTTGTGATTACTTCTGGCCATGTTTGGTGACGAACACATCGATGGGGTCGCTTGAGCCCAATTTTGCATTGCACATTTTTGGTGATAAAACTCTTTATGTTACGGCGTCATTACTGAGATCGCAGATTCATTTCAAATCAATTTGGTTTGACAATGAGGGCTTAACATTGTGTGTTCAAAGAGATTTGAAACAAACTTACTGTAACTTTTCGTTCTGATTTTAAATGACTTTATTTTAAAATGAAACTCCAATGCCAGTGGACACTTGTTGCAGCAAGATCAATAAAGTTACGTAACAAAGAAAGTAAGATGTTGCGTTTTTAATTGCTGTTACTTTCATGGAAGCAGGTATCTTCTGTATGTTTCAACTGAAATGTCTCACAGATTCAGTACCTCTGATTCATGCCGGAGTCCTTTTTTCACATCTAAAATGTTGCATCACACAAATGAAAAAAGCTCTTTTTTTGTTTTGTTTTTTTTTGCTAGTGGCCCACTTATTTGTAGAACGTCTGAGCTGATTTATTGCAGTTTACACCTGTGAAATACAAAATCCACTATCATGTAGAGAGTGTTAACATCAACAGTTTTAATAAATAACTAAATCTGGAACATGGTTATTTTGTACCTTTTAATAACTACAATGTGCTTCTTATGTTTTGGTTTGTTTTTTTCTTAAGATACTGTAGTTTTCGGCATTTTGACGCCTCATTCTTAAACTGAACGGCACTAGTTTTCAGACTATGTATGAGTGACGTCTAGTGGACAGAAGAGGAACCGCAAGTTGAGTTTTCCTAAAAATCAAAATTACCACAGTACTTTTAAATTTTACACACCCAAGTGGATGCTCAGTCATCTTTCACATAAAAGTTCGCTGTTTTTTATTGTTGTTGTTTTATTTGTTTGTATAAAAGCTGGAGATAATATTTCTGGTAGCGAAAAACAGCAGGTTTAAATAAAAATACGGGAATGACTTTAGGCAAATGTATCTGTAACGCATTTGATATACTGTCTCATCTACTATATGTACATGAAGTGTACTGAGACAAAACTAAAACATTCGTTAGAGTTCTTTACATTTTTCACGTTTTTACATCAGGCAGTTCATGTACGTGCACTTTCAATTTTCTGCAGGCATTAAGCCGGTCGCCTACTGGTCCTTCCTCCTTTTCTACGTCCCTGAGTGAGGCCGGCGTCAAGATGGTGAGTCTTGTGGCAGAAATTACAAGTAAAATCCGTTCATCATCGAAGCCATCCATCCATCGAGACACATTTCTTGTCCGCATCGTGATTGTTTAAGTCTGTGTCATAATAAAAAGACGATATTGTTGTGATACGGAACTATGTAAGAGAAATTTAGCGGGACCATCCAAATGCTACCTTGACGTACCATCCGGGTGTTGTGCACACTGTATTTACCTCTTGTAGAATGGCCTGTATAGTTTCCAGTTTGTGTGTACTTTACTTTTATTCATTTCAGAATACTCTCAACACATAATGTTGCTCTAAGACCAGTACTTAGTTGAGACATAAGTTTGTAATCAGTATTAGAACGTAAGGTGTTAGCTCTTAGTGGCTAACGTTAGCATACACTACATTGGCCGCCACGGGAAGGACCTCGTGAAGTGAATAGGTATTTTATATTGCGATTGTAACATTATTTGTCAGCTTGTGTTCAGACAAAAGTATTCTTGAGAGGAAGCAGTTACAATTACAGGTCAGTAGACTATATGAGTCAGTAAGCCAACGTTAGCTTCAAGACTGACAGATAT
>JAQFJA010000003.1:15023880-15036762 GCA_029874485.1 Naso brachycentron
TCACATTCTATAGACTTAAGAAAACATCTGTTTGGTAAAGATTCCTGCAATAATCACATTATAATCATTTTAATATCTTTTTTTAATGAAAATGGGTATAAAGATTTAAAAATTCTAATTTCCTCTTATATCGCAATTCATATTGCAATCGCAATTAGATGTTTTTTCAAAATCGTGCAGACCTAGTTCACAGACATTTTAAGAACCAAGCACCCTGCAATAGAATGGGTCTGTCCATTGATCAACACTACATAGGTAAATTTGATAATAGTGGATTTGTCCTTATTGTAACATAACACAGTTGTGAATGAGCTAGTGCTACAGAAATGTTGAAATGTTGTAATTTTAGTGGCTTTGGCTCATGACACGAAGCAGGTTCTCCATTCATTCGAAGGTCAGTGGTTTGATACCTGGCTAATTCAGTCTATGTCGACCTGTCCTTGAGCAAGATTCTGAACTGCAAATTCCTCCTGATTGCTGTGCTGATGGTGTGCAAGTGTTTGTGATTATGTTATGATGAGCAGGTTGGCACTTTAAGCCCTTGCCATTAGAATGAATGGGTGCGTGCTGACTTGTACTGTAAAGCACTTTGAGTGGTTAAAAGATTAGATAAATGCTCTCTAAATGCAGTCCATTTACCATTTACCACAGAGGAGTTGAATAGCCAAATCTCAACAGTTAGGCAAAATAACAATCAGCACTAGATTATTTGTGAGCACCCCATAAATTCCTAATTCCAGACGATGTGTAAATAATAACCAAAGTATTTAGATAATCACAATCTAATTGTGAAAATAATCTCTCCCACACATAAACAAATGAAAAATGGGCAGCAAAAGACACAAAATTTTGCATCTCCCAGAAAATAATAGCCTTCTCCTTTTGTTTTAATGCAAACCCAAAAGCCTTTATCTGGCTAGACGAGGTGTGTGGAGGTTTGCATAAATGGAAAACAAATATGTAGAATTTCACCATTATTTAAGTACAAAGATTTGGAAAAACTAATTTCTTAAGAAGTCTAGCTGAAGCTTTTTTTTTAGTGAACGATCAAGTGGGTTTTTTGGTTTGTTTTTAACAGTACTCCCCCCCACCTACCCCCCAAATTTTAAAGTACTAGCGGACTGCTTAATGCCAACACTACTGTTTCCCTGTGGAGAGCTGCTGACAGACATGTGGACTGCTGTTCTCCAACAGTAAGACATTATGCATGGGAGGTCTATACCAACACTCCAACTAGAGTGCAGAAGGGATGAGGTATTTTTGCACGCCAACTGGAAAGTTATCAACTCTGTTTTTTCGTTGTGTTTTGGATTTTTTTTTTTTTTTTTGGGGGGGGGGGGATTATGCCAAATAGATGAGAACAGACACAATCAAATTGCAAATAAACATGACATTAAATTAGATTAAATCATGTATGTTAAACCTGAAACCCAGTTGCTGTGCCTTCAAAGCATTAAATTAATTTACTGTGGGCATGTAGTTATGAAATACACTTGTTTCCTTGCATTATATTATTGCACTGTTTCAAAATATGATACACTTGGTTAGGAGGTCCTATACACCATAATCGTTAACACACCTTCAGAAATTAATTAATTCAGTGCTAAAATATTGCACAGATGATAGGTTCAGTTGGGAGCCCTATGGTGTATACTGAGACAGACACAGGTTAAGTTTCCTGAAGTGTATTGGAAAAATTTTGAACCAAAAAACAACAACAAAAAAACAAACAAAACCCCCCCACACAAAATAAAGACCTTTTCAATTTATTTGCATGGGTAAACAAAAGTTAATCAATGCTGTCATTGTCTTTTTTCTTCTTTTTTTTTGCCTTATTTCCCCCACGTGGCAATTATTAGCTTCAAAATGTCCAGAAAACAATTTTTTTAAATTCTTTTTAATTTGAACAGGAAAAGTTAAAGTTTGTTTGAGGCCTACCACTCACTGTGGCAGGAAGATTTAGGGGGTCCTGGTAGCTCACCATCAAAAGTATCTTGAATTAGAGTTTCACAGTTGTACAGTGTTCAGGAATCCCGAACCACGCGTCAGCCCTGCGTTGAAAGCTCACCAATAACCCACCTTCTGTTAAATTAATGTTATTTACACAGAACCGCACAGCACGTCTTTACATTGCGCCAGTCTGTCATTTTACACAGCGAACCAGGGTCGTGGATTCAAACGAGACATCACTTGTGTGACATAAATAGCATTAGCATCAGCTTCTTGTGTTAAGATAAATGTCCGACATGCACGCCAAATGGCACCAAACAGTTAAAGAAGTGATTTAACTGCATGAACAGTCAGAAAACACAGTCTAGTGTAGAGTTGCTTCTGTAGATTTTCTTTAAGCTTAAAAATGCCTGACATGCGCCACAATCGTGTGTAAAGTTATCTGTATAAAAATCTCTAGGCTACATGTTTACAGTAGGCAATTTTCATCGTGTACATTCATACGTTTTATGATTAAAAAAAGAGTTTTTCACAGATCAGCAGGCTGCTGCCTGTAGCTGACTTTTTTTTTTCCTCTCTTCACAGTGGTATGCTGCATCAAGTAAAACTTGAGTCTGTCCGCTCATTTCTTTATTTCTTTTACACATCTGAGTTTAACTTGATGAGTAGGTTTAAAAGAGGTTTGCAAGTCTACAGGGATAAAAATCCGTTTTTTCCTTAACATTTATGCAGTCATATCCCCTAAACATGGTCCCACCCCTTCCACAAACAATTAAAGGAGTGCATACACTGCGAGCAAACGGTGGAAAAACTGCAACATCACTGTGAAAGTCATAAATGTCCATTCTGTACTAATTCTGTTTAATCTTGTTAGTTTATTTTTCCTCAGTCAAGATACAGTAACTGCCTGCCCCTGACCGCCTCTATAGAGTTTCCCATTTAGACAAGTGTTGCTCGACCCTGGCTCCACGTCTGACTCTGCTCTGATACTACCTCCAAAGGCGGGTTATTAGCGGTGCAACTCAGACCCACAAGCCCAAATGTGTGCTGTTTAAACAGACCAGCGAGGTGCATCAGAGGTGCATTAAACCAGCGCTGAACAGACTGTGTAAAAAGGGCTTTAGTAGGAAAAGTCATTATAACTCAAGTTACATCATCCTTTAAATCAAAGATAAACAACAAAATAATAACCCAACCATAATTGATATAAGTCAACCATTGGAACATGAAAGTTAAGATGCACAGGGCTAAAATCCAAAAGCCCTCAACAATTTTCAATATGTGGTTACCTTTAACTCTGCTTAAATGCTAGATGGCAGTGTTTCTATGGCAGTTCTGCATTGCAATCTATAGTAGGCTAGCGGAAGCTAATGGAAAAAGCATGCTAACTGCTGCTAGCGGGAGCTATTTTAGAGCTAATAACACATACTACAGGGTATCCGCGGATCCTTGAAAAGTCTTAAAGTCTTAAATTCATGTATCTAAAATTAAGGCATTAAAAAGTCTTAAATTCATTAGAAATTCCTTAAATACAGCACTTGGTGGTCTTAAATTGTCGGGTCTTTTATTTTTTTTTCTCAAGGGGACTTTGAGTAACATAAAGTTGCGTGGAAGTGTCTGTGTGTCGCGCGCAGACTCTTCTTCTTCTATTTTAACGGCGGTTGGCAGCATTACCGCCACCGCATGCAAACTCCTTCCTTTCTTTCTGCCTTGTGTCACTGGACAGTCGGGATGGGGAAGTGCAAGTTTCAGCAGTGTTGGCTCGAGGACAGTCGGTTTCAAAGCTGGCTAAAACCTGTTGCTAATCCCGAGGAGGCCAGGTGCATTCTTTGCAAGAAGGATTTCAAACTCGGAACCATGGGGATTAAAGCGGTCGAATCGCACATGCAGGGTGCTAAGCATAAAATGGCGACAGAGAGCCAAAAACAAACATTTAATAAACTGACAATAAGTAAACTTGAATGATTGTCAATGATGTTCTAGTACAGCAGGATTCCCAACCATCGCTTATATTTATAGGATTTTTTTTTTTTTTAAATTCGGTCTTAAATTTCATTCAAGGTGGCATTAAAAAGGTCTTAAAAAGTCTTAAATTTGACTTCCTGAAACCTGCAGATACCCTGTACTAACTGAAGGGCCTTTGCTAGTTCAGTTAAGGCTCTCAATGCTCATCAAAGTCGTCACTGTATCGCACTTTTCTTGTATATCATGTTAAGTAGTTTGCAGAAAGCAGCAGAGCAGATCTTTCCACAGGTTGGGTAACAGGTACAATCACAATGCATTACAATAAAGAGAGCCACGCCATGAAATTCAAGCTGATAATATGTAGTTTACATCAGACACCATTGGTGGGTAAAGTTGGTCACTCAGTCAGTTTGAGATTGGTTAATAAAAGTTCTGTACTGTACACAATTTGAGTTACTTGCATTGAAAGAGAAGGTTTTTGATTATTTTTTTTTGCTTGTTCATTTTTTTGCACATTAAGCCTTATAAGAAGGATATTCAGTCTTTTACAATGCTCCACAGCATCATCACGATGAACAGTGCAGTCATGAGCTCATCGTTGGAGTCACCACTAGCTGTAAACAAAGGAGGCACATGGGCACTCGGCTAATCCATCAAACAACACAAATGCTCGTTTTGAAAGATGTGAAACTCACCAAATGTGGTGTCCTCATGTTCGGACACTAAAGCATGAAGCTAAACACAGATACATACAACTTAAAAGAAGCAGTTTGTTTCGTAAAGCAGCTTAAAGAGCTGTTTATGTTATAAGCTGTTGTTTAACTTCGTGTTTTAGTGTCAGTAAGTGAGAGGACGCCACTAAACATTCGGCGAGTTCACATCTGTTAAAACGAGCATTTATCATGTTTTTCCAGGGATTGTCTGAGTGCACATGCTCCTCCTCTGTTGTCAGCTAGCAGTGATGTCAGCAACAAGCGCCAGCTCTCAGGACGGCGCAGTTCGTCATAATAATGCTATAGAAGATAATCATATGTATGTGCATATATGATCTTATCATTACTATAAGGCTTAATGTGGGGAAGAACGAAAAAAAAAAACTTTTCCTGTAATCTAAAATGATTCTTGGCCAAGGTCCAGTGAGGACACCCAACAGTTTTAATGTACATCATTTGGTGCTTATTGTTGAGCTCTGTCAGGTCTTGAATGTCATGAATGTCATTACTTTATGGTCATGCTGCACAGAGTAATTGCTTAAGTACAGTGTGTAATGTAAAGTTAAATGTGTGTGTTATTTTTCAGCATGGTCTGTATGAGAAAAAGAAGACCTCAAGGAAACAGCGCAAGGAACGCAAGAACAGAATGAAGAAAGTACGAGGCATCAAAAAGGCCAGTGTGGGCGCTGCTGGCAAAAAGGTAATGTGATGATTGTATCGTTTGTGCCAAGCAAAGTGTCACTAAAGATTCAAGTCACGGTCTTTCCAAATCGTAGCAAACAAGATAAAAAGCCAGGAGGGAGGTGTCATTTTAACTCAGTATACCTGATTTTCTTTGCATACCTGTTCTTTTCCTACCCTGCTGCTAATCTTTGTTTTTCATGATTCTTTTACTGTTTTAATTTCCCTTTGTCATCTTTCCAATCATATCAAATGTTCTTCGGGAACTGTAGAAGGTAAATGTTGTTCATAAATAGACTAACTGCAGTGTTCAGAAAATGCAGGAGTGGTTAGATAATAGTTAACTCCTCCCTTTACACCCTCACCTACCCATCTTAGAGCCAAAGCAATGCTTTTCCCTCTGGATGTACCTGATGCATCCAGTATGAAAGGATTTGACCCACTGGTTTATACTTAATTGTGATTCCTCGTCTTAATACTAATAATTACTAGCTTGATCTGAGGACTAATAGTGTTGTTGACCCTGTTTTGGCAACAATAATATGAGGAGATTCTACAGCCAAAAAAGGAAATACTCTTAAAAATCCCGTACTAATCAGATCTCCTGGTGTAGTTTTGTTTCAGTTAAACCCTGCATAGTACCCTTTCTTGCTCCAGTCGCTGGCCTAAAGTCACCCAGAATAGATCTCTGAATTTCAAAATGCAGTTGGACAATTTCATAACACACATTTGCATCTGTAATAGCAACAGCACAACTGTCGTCCTGTAAGATATTAATACGGTCCAACTGTACGCTGGATTGGCTCTACATGTGTTAAATAACATGTCAAGTACAGTCAAAACAAACTCATTCAGAGATCTTTTCTATTTCATGTTTCAATTTTCAACATGTTAACATTTTTCTGTTCCATCTTTTGTTCTTGATTTTGCTTCCCATGGATTTCTTTGGCAGAAATGAAGTGTCAGTGTGCAGGTATAGGAGCAGAAAAAGCATGGTGTGCCATTGTGTTGCACATCAAAAACTGATAGACTGGAGCCGTGCCATGCATGTCACATCCTATTTTACCCTGCAGTTTTCCTTTGGTGCCCCCCTTCTCCCCACCCCATGTTGTTTCAGCCGCCCTGCTAATAGGTTTTCCCTCTACTGTGGTTCTTTGTACCACTGTCTCTGCTAAAACAAGCTTACCCATTAGGCTTTTCCAACTTTGGCTCATATTTAAACACACAAGTGCTTTAACAACGCTTTAGATTTCTAGTTAATAGCAAAACTTGAGTGTAGCATGTGGATTTTAGTGTGAGTGTGGGGCAGCTGAGCTAAAAGCCTGCCAGTGTGTAAATTTCTCTCAGAAATTTGTTCTTGTCTTTAATGTCTTGCTCAAGTCATGAGTGATTAAAGCTTTGTAAAAAATATAAAAATAAACTACAACATTGTCGTCCAGTCTAAACATAACTTTTTTGTCTCAATTTGCACTCTTTAAACTTTGAGATTACTTCTGTTGTCAAAAAGTTTAATTTTTGTTGTAGAAATCAAATCTGCTCTTTTATTAATTTTGCCTTTATCTCCCCACAGTGAGCCCGGTCTGCCAGGGAGGGTCTCCGCGCTCAAGATGTTCTTGTATATTGTCATCGAATAAAATCTGGAAAAAAAAAAATCTCAGGTCTTTTGGTGCATTCATTTGAACATCCATTTTCTGTTGCCTATTACTCCCATTTCAGCTCACATCTTTTTTTTAGATTCATGACTATAAAATAAAGTGTCAGTTAAACGTGTCCTCGAAAAAGTTCGATTTCCTGTTGTTTGCATGTCAGCAGCTTGTGAAGCCGACTGATGGTTGTACAAAAACAGCTTGCATGGCTTCAGGTATATTGCATTTCTAAGGAATTCAGGTTGGCTCCCAGAATAAAATACACAGTTCCCTGCAATTCATTTGCTTTTGATTCAGATTTTACGTAGGTTGCACTAACCTTGTTGAAAACCAAATCTTGTGAACAAATGTAGCTTCAGGGACAATTTGTTTCACATTCAGTTTAATTTTCTGTGTTCATATACCAGTTTGTGTTACAAAGAAAAATCCACACCCTGTAGCTCCCTCTATGTGCATTTATTGGCACATCCACTGGAGTGACGTTTTGACGTTTTCACTGACTCAAAATGTCACTCTGGTGGATGTGCCCAGAAACGCACGTAAAGGGAGCAGAAGTGTACGGATTCTTCTTTTCTTTGTAGTTCTGCTTCCATTGTTTGGTCAAGTACCTGCCTTATGTTTTCTGGATGTGTGGGCTGTTTGTTTTGTTTACCTGCTGTTACCTTTTTTACCACCTCATGGATCAGTCCTATTACACTTTAAAGTGTAATGCTACAGTGCTGCAATCATCACTGCAGTAACCCAAATGGCCACATGAGGACTCCCTTTGTTAAAGAAACTGAAACAGGCTGGACCCACTGTGGCTGTCACTGATGATATTTACCTGTTGGATTAAATCACCAGCTCATCGTATGGGCAGAACCCCCTGATGCCTAAACTGCACTAATGCATATGAGCCATCCTGTGAGTGGACTTCCCTGTGTATAAACACCATTTGGAACAGAATAGATATCACTCTTTACAGCGTGACCTTTCAGGATAATTTGCATAGAAATGCCCTGAGAGTGTGTAAATGAAGTGATTAAAATGCCAGGGATTGGTCTGTCCTCAGGGTAAACCCCCACCCCCTCCACCTGTCTCCCTTGGTGTCCCATTCTTTTGTGGATATCAGCGTTGCCTCATGCAGAAGCTGTGACCAGGTCTGCCCTTACAGAATTTCTCTTTTTGGTTTCAGAAGAAAGAAATGATTATTTTTCAAAAGAAGCTAGAGAGGAAAGAAAAAAGTTAATATAATACAAAGTACTGACTCTATTAATAATGAATCATAGAAAGCAACTAAAAAGTAAAATCTGCTATGCGATCAGATTAAATGATAGCATGAAACTTCCATTGACCTTTAATTTGTTGCAGCCAACACCCTTCCCACGAGCATCATCCATAGCAGTGACTTCTTTGTCCAACATGCTGCAATTCCAGCCTCTGTGATGTATATAATCGTCTTCAGCCCTGCTGTTTGACATATTTTAATGCCTCTTGTGAAGTCTTGAATGTAGGGCAGACGCTCCACCAGAGTCTTCAGTGTCTACACCACTAGGAATAAGGGAAAACAGTAGCTCGGAGGCACTTCCATTGACACATTTTGAGTCGTGGGCTCTTCCTAACAGAAAGGCCTACATATATAAATACATACCCAGCATCCACTGTGAGATTTTCTTTTGTCAGTGTCAGCCAGCCATGATTGAACAGTGACAGTTTATCAAGATTATTTGGACTCCAACACTACAGGAACAGAGGTTACTGTGTCAGGACCACATTGATTAAGTGTACAGGGAGCTGGTGTAAAGGTGACAAGTCTACAGCAGAGACGGTTAATAGTAGGAAGCGAGGCATGTCACTGACTGGCTCATTTCCTGTATCAGTGTCACATGGACCTCCCCTCCCCCTTTAGGAGACTAGAAGCAGTCTTGAGTCCATTCGTTCTCACGGGAGAAATGAGCACGATGACAGATTTTGACCAATTCTTTCACCCCATCGTTCCCACGATACAGATTGGGCCCATTTTTCACAATCTTAACATTTTGACTCAAAAATGGCATTTTTTTTCAGACACATATCAGGAGGAAATTAACTTTGTTCAAGACCTGTCTCTGTCTCACAACAGACATCAACGGACATTTAAATGGTCTTACAGGTGAAGCCATGAATTAAAAGTTAAAACTTACAACAAACAAATATCATGCAATGCAAAATCCATGTCTGTATGTTTCTTCGAAGTTTGGCCATGTTACATGAATCCTTTTAAAAGTTTCTGTTACAGACCACGCCCACTGCCACGCCCCTTTCTGTCAGCTGGCCTGAACAGTTAATCAGCCGTCCTTTGGCTCATGACCAACATTTGCACTAAATCTTGTGCAAGTCTGTGAATCCATTTGGAAGTTATGTGCCTTTTTGCAATAGGCCACTCCAGTTGCCCCGCCCCCTTTTAGCCAGGTGGCATGACCACAAACACACCTTCGCACATACACACATGCATACACACACTTGACCTCCATGCCAAATTTCAGCCTCCTAGGGCAAAAACTGTGGCCGCCAAAGACTGGGGAAGACTTTTGGACTGACCGATCGACAGGGCGACCCAAAGAGCTGCTGGTCGCGGCTAAAAAAGGAAAATCAACTCTTCTACAGAGCGCAGGTGACATCAAACATTTTGGTGCCCAAATAATGTGACTTAAAATTTTTCCTCAACATGAGCTTAAATCTGCTATGACCCAGAAAATAGCAGGCAGCTTCATTTATCTCAGCTAAAGTGTGTGCTGGTGCTGCCGTAGAGGATGCGAGTGGGTGGGTGACTGTTGCATAGAGGTGTGGAGGAGAGAAAGGTGCAGGGGACAGACAAGGAAAAAGCAGTGGGCTCCCTCATGGCTCTGCAGTGCTCTACTGGTGTGTAGTTGTGGGAGGTTTGACATAAGTGGAGCTTTCAACCCAGGGACTGGTAACAGATGGTGTTGGGAAATTAAGCTCCTCTCTCCACAGCCCCGTCGGTCCGTCCCAGGAGTCTCTGCCTCTCTGTCTTTGTCTCTCTGTCTCTCTTCTTCCCTCCCTGCAGCATCTTTTATCAATGTCTCTCATTCGCAATGCTCCTGTTTCTCATCTTCTGGCTCCCTCCTTTGTTTCAGTTGTTGAGACGAGTGAGATCAGTTTCCCTCCATGCTCCTCTTGTGTTTTTGGTAAAACAGGAAAGGAGGATGACATCAGTAAGATGATTAGCAGACTAATGCAATAGGCGGATATTATCAAGAGAATAACGAGAAGAAATACAATGAAGAGAGGGCAAAAAATATGAAGTGATGGTGATATGCTAAAAGCTTGAGGATAGAGATGAGAGATAATTGGTCAGACGGTGATGTATGACATTGAGCTGGAGAACAAATGTGATGCAGACACACCGTACGTTAGGGTAGCTGCAGTCTCAGCATCAGGAGATGTGCCAAAGGGCCTCCAGGGACCCCCCCAACCCCCGACAAACACCAAATAAATCCAGATAAAGAACTGTATTCACCTCAGATTTCCTTTAGGGCAGGAAGGAGTTTTGTAATGAGAATATTCCTCTGGCTGCCTCCACAACAAAGGTGTTTTTGCACTCAGGTTCATGATAGATGGTTATGAGGAACACATGTTTACTCCCTCACAACAGGTGCGGTTATAATGGCCTGTCTCTCTCCGTGCAGAGAGTTGAGTTGTGGTTTTATAAGGAGAAAATGAACAGAATTTCTGATGACTCACTGTGTGTTTTTGCCAGCATGTCTAAGCAGATATCAATAGACGTCAAAGACTACGATCTTGCTGTTTTCTATGTCATAATGCTGTGTGTACCAGTTCATTTATTTGTCATAATGAAGCTCTTAGCTTCAATTTACATGGCGATTTAATTTAGATTTCTTATGTAACACATTTTGGGTTATAATTACCAGGGTGACCTGCGTTTTGTCTTGCAACATCAGCCCCAGACTGTATGTTTTTAAATGGCACCGTGATCGTTCTTGCAAGGGGTAACTTGGTGCTGTAAAGTGTGGCTGGGCATTCGAGGATGCCATGCATCTTAATGAGATATGTCTCTCTTGTTGGCCTCAGCAGGGGAATCATCACAGCTTATTTTGCAGTCCTGCAGTGTCCTATCAGCTTTGGCAGCCTGCACTAAGTTCACTCCATCTGCCAGTTGCTAGGTGCTGATATATAAAATGATCTGTGCCTTGGTAGCCCCTGAGCACCAGGGAAGTGATTTGCTTTTGAGGACAAACTGTGTTTCGTGAATCCTAATTATCCTCTTTGCATCACCAGCCTGACACGGTTTTGTCATTTATCCCTCTCTGGAAGCTGTAGTCGTGGGGGGAAAAACCGACAGAGACTGCGGCAAACTACATCTGCCCAAATAGACACAGCTCACATGGATGTGCTGTTGCTCAAATGCAACAATGGCGTTTTCCATCAGTCCATTTTCACAGGTTCAGGTAGAGGTGGAAAAAAAATGATACCTGCTGTCTACTCCTGGCACTCTAACTGGTGTGCACATGTGAAAAATCACTTCTCGGATTCAATCATGTGAGGTGTATTGAAACCACTCTGTGGCCTTTTTACAGACTGCGAACATGCTGAGGCTCCGAGGACTTCAGACCGGTGTAAAAGCGTGGCAGCCCACCTGTCTCCCTGCCACCCACCTACGGCCTCAAGAATTCTGCTCATTTTTGTTGGCATGGAAGGATATTCAGTTGAGCAGGGAGAAAATGGGAGCAGGGGAATAATGTGAATGGTTGTACGAGAGGAGGGAAAAAGGGCTTGGGCTGAAGGGGAGGTAAAGGAGAGAGGGAGAAGAGGGAGGGTGCAGTAATGAGAAAGGGCAGCAGATGTGAGTGACAGTATGATGGAATGCCCTGTGTGATAGCCATGCTGTACTCTCTAGACTGGGAGGTGTGTACTCTGATGTGCATGTGTGCATGTGTGTGTATGCAGTCATGAAGGAATCATGCGTTCATGTGCATGTATGTGTCCTTGGCTTTTAGAGAAAGGATATTTCATAAAGGCTTATCAGGAATATGCAGAGATATATTTATATGTCCTGCACAATATTTTCCAGGCAATTCATCACGGTCCATCAATTTGCTAATTAAACTGAATTATTCTAAAACGCTATATAATCCAATATTAACCCTCTCATTTTGTAATATCTATTTCTTGGCCACAGTAAGCTCTTGTTGCCCTGCTCTATTCTTGACATAAGTTATTATTAGTATTATGCTAATTATGGGCTCACCGACACCCCTCGCACCAGCTGCCAGCTAGTTTAGCTTATCATAAAGACTCAGGACAGGGTGACGCAGCTAGCCTCAAAGATTTCAAAATACTAGCACCTTTCTGTCATACCCAGACAAGAAATAGTCCAGTCCAAAAACCCTAATTTAAACCACAATGTGGTGGAGGGTTTTGTTACCTTTAGACATCTGTATGCTACTGCCAGCTGCCAGCTAATGTAGTTTTGCACAACGACTGAGAACAGGGGGAAGCAGTTGGCCTCAAAAGTGACAAAACTTTCATACTAGCACCTCCAAAACTCATAAACACAAAACGGCCGGTATACAACCGCTCTGTTAAGCCACATTGTGGTGGTGAGTTTTGTTACCGTTAGACACCTGTAAGCTACCGCCAGCTGCTAGCTAACTTAGCGTCACAAAAAGACTTAGAACAGGAAGAAGCAGCTAGCCTCAAAGGTGACAAAACCTGCATACTAACTCCTCTAAAACTCACTAATGAACAAATTTCTTAAATGCCCACACATGAAATCGCCTAGTACACAACCCCTCCATTAAACCACAACAGAGTGGTGAATAGATGACATATGTTTGTAGGTCAACCCAAAAGTTAGCATCGCACTGGTTCCCTTGGCAAAAAGCTTAATGTTATGGGATTTTTGAATGGGATTTTGGATTATCGCC
>JAQFJA010000003.1:15063572-15074222 GCA_029874485.1 Naso brachycentron
GATTTGGGATGACTAAGGCTCTTAAGCAGGCTATGAGCTGTTTTTTCTGTAGTTAAGATGCTATGTAGACAGTGTTAGTGTTCCCTTGCAGTGCCATAGTATCAAATGTAGTCTTGTCACACCTTAGTTCCTTATATTTTCATATGAGAGAGGTCTATCAAAACCATATATGCTTTGAATTTCACATGCACAAACACACAGTGTTTTGTCCATCATGATTGACTATTTATATCCAGTTTAGCACCCCTTTATTTTGTTAAATTATGCTTAAACATGTATTTAACCACCACATACAGAACATATACTGTAACTACATTCTTGAATGTAAAACTGAAAGACTTTCTTGAAAACAGGACGTCTTAAAAACCCACAATTATCCGTCTAACAGCTGTATTTGAGTTGGGCAAGGAAGAACTATGTAAGTGGTGGTTATTACTATCACATGTTCAGAAGAGACACAGTTTCCGTGTACCCTGCAAAGGTTTTTTTTAGAGTAAGCACAAGAGAAAAGCAGAAAACTAACTAGTAAAAATATCCGGTTGCCTTGACACCTGCAGACATACTCTAGTAGAAAATGCAGGATGGTGGCTCTGTGTCTTCCTTCAAGTTTAGCAAACACTAAATAAATCTCAAGAATCTGTGTTTGTGGATGAGTCATCATAACCAGCATGATGGGAAGCAACAGAACCATTAAAAACCAGGGGAACATGAGTCAGCATGGCAAGGTGTAAAACCCTTAAAAACATAGGCCAAGTTAACAGATTTTTATCCTTAAAATACTCTTACTTTGAAGGAGTTGTCATACTAAGAAACACTTGTCAGATAAAATGATCAATCATAGAGATTAATAACTCACTTTTAATGTATTTACTGCATCCTTTAATGAATGGGAGTGAAAAAACAATGAATGAAGATGAATTACGCATACATCAGCAGAAAAACACCACAAGAAACAATATTTAACATGCAACACTGCAACAAATCCTTGCTTGAAAACATGCCCATGCCTAAGCATTCTGAGTTGGAGTGCAGCAATCGATTGGCTTAAAAGGTTATGCGAATCAATACAAAGTTGTTTTGGGCACCAGCGCTATTATATTAATGTCATCCTGAGAAATAGGCTCTAGCGTAGGTGGCTTGTCTGCCAGCCTGTTTTCCTTTTTAACTCCAGTCACAAGATCCTTGTTACAATGCAGAGATTGCTACTGAAAGCTGCTTTTAATGGTAGGTTATGAGGAGTGTTTTGAATGGGAGTTTGACATTTTTAAATATGTTTTGAACCAAGCGTGCTAAACGATCAATACTGACAACATTTAAAATAATAAAAAGTCACCCGTTTCTTCTTTTTAGCATTGCAACCTGCAGTATATATACACATGCAACAGGATAACATGAACTAAAAAATTTTCCTTAGAAATTTTGTCTGTGCCTGATGCTTTGTGTCAGATCGCCAAACCAATGGTGCCATTGCTAGGTAAATATTATTCCCCAGTCCCCATAGTCAGTTTTTAATCAGTGTCCCCATAAAGATATCATATGATATGTTTTTGTTTGTGTTAGTTTGAAATGTCCTCAGAGATATTTAAGTGTGTGTGTGTGTTTAATTAGCCAATCAACATCAGCAGTGTTTGACTGTAACTTGACACCTTAATATTGGATCTAACTTACAGAGACAGAGAAATCGCCCCGATCGCTCACCCCGAACAAGTGGGTGTTACAGCAAAACCGTGAGTCGTATCGACAAAACAACCACTTGAATAGCTTCTGAAGGACTTGCTGAACAAAGTTATATCTCCTTTGTGTGGATAACTTTTAAAATCTGGCAGCTGTCAGAAAAGACACAAAGTAGTCCCACCTGCCTCTTTTTTTCAGAAATTTCAGGCATCAGTTATAATGGCTGCTTATGGAAGAAACTGGTGAACTCTTGTCGCACAGAGCTTCATTGAGCCTAAAGTATAAGTCTGACCGCTTCCAAACCTATATCACAAGAACCCTCACAAAATTTCCTATTGTTTTCTGATGTTTTTATGTGTGGTTTGGCCAAAGTTTTGGGATCCATCTGGAGTTGTTTCTGAGATTTTTAAATTACGTTTCACTGCTTCTCCACCCTAGCAATGACGTCACCAACTCTAGCCTGCTGACGATTCCACAATACACACCCATTATAAAATCTGAAGAGGAACAAAGTCAGTACGTTTACATGACGTTAAAGAAAATCAGACTTTCAAAATGCATGCAAACACATTAGTCCAACTGAAATCGTACTAAATCAGATTCTCAAAGTCAAGCTAACGCACTCAGATAATGCGACTGGAAGTCAAATTACTCCTATACGCCCAAAGCCGACCCGGAATGGCCTAAGCAATCTGTACGTGATCGATAGTCTGGGTGGTCTTTAACACGGAACTCAAACAGCATATGTTTGTGAAAAAGCCAGTATGAACAAAAATCCCATAAGCATGGAATTTGTACCAAAGTACAGCGCAAATATGAAGTGAACAGAGCTGTAAAGTTGTCCATGTTTTCACTGATCAACAAGGATTTTGCTAGCCGCTTACTAACTTGTTTGTAGCTTGCTTGGCTAACCGCGAGAACGTCAAATAGCAACCAGCTGAAAGGGGTATATCGCCGTCTACCGTGGTAGGATCAGACGATAAATCGATTCTCCCTCAGCGCATGTATACTGGGACAAGGACAGTCGTCCAATTAAATGGCTTAATTGAGCAATAACCGTAGCTCAACTTAACTGTGCTGTAAACGTACTGAATGACATAAATATAAAATCGCAATATCTCAAAACAGTAAAAGATAGCAAAAACGTGAATACAAGTTAAATAGTCCAAAGTCCTCTGTCTTGCTTAAAGTTTAAATGAAGTCCGTGGTTAAAACTATGTGGAAACAGTACCAGTTCAAAGAGGGGTGGGTTTGATCATTTTTTGCAAAGTTTTTCCTTGAGTTCCCATTCATTCTTATGGGGATTTTTTGTTGTTTTTCATGATTTTTACAAATATATTCTACCAATCGTTACCAAAAGTCATAGCACACCATTCTCAATAATTCCACACGTTTTGATATATGTTTTATGTATGTGTGCTCAAAGCTGCGGCACGAGTTACACGCTGAAATTCGATGGAAGAGAAATAATAAGTATAAGTATTAGGAATAACAAGTGTGTTCCTGTATTTGCTTTGCACATCAGGCACACAAATTAATTATGTTCCAACTACTGAGAGCTGAGGTGGCTCGTTGTGCAGTCAAGGATGACGCAGAGTTTGAAGTGGTCACACATTCACTCAGCTCCCCCCTCTGTATCCCTCCGGCACATGTTCTTCCCAAGGTCAGATACTGCATTGCATAACAACACTTTCAAAAAATGGCTTGCACATAAGCATGCATGCAAACACGCAAACCGTGCAACAATGAGGGGGAAAAGAAGCCAGCTATAAATAGCGCTATCACTGCAGCCATCACCCCGAGCATCGGACCACCACTCTTCACTTCACATCTCATAACTGATGAGTCCCGCTTCAGATGCAGCCAAGAGTTCCTGAACTGAACGTCAACCTCAAGTTATGCACGCTTTAGTGAGCACAAACAACCATGAACTGAAGGACTTTAATGCCTCATATGTGCTTTTTTTCTTCCAATGGTGAGAAAAAAACCAACACCTATGTGTTAAAGCGCAAATTCTCTTTACCCACCTTCTTTTGCTTTTTCTTTCCTTTCTTCCTCCCCTTTTATCATCCCCCTCTTCTCCACCTCCTTCCATGGCCTCAGGGAGCTGTTAGCTATCTGGATGCTGGCGCTCTATTGTGAGCACTCATTGATTGCCTCTGTGCTCCCCACAGCCAGTCGGGCCAGTCAGCATGGGGCCCCGGCTGTCTGCCTTATCTGCCACTGCTCAGTCGACATACACTGTGAAAAAAAACAGGAGAGAAATGGAGAGAATGATCGAGAGAGTAACAAATAGAGAGAGAGCATTTATAAAAGGCTGTCCAAGCTTCCAGAGGCCAGCAGTCTCATCATCTGTTTTCTGTCCTTTTCCATCTTTGCTCCTTGTTCTTCTCGCAGCCAGTAACAATCAATGATGTACTTAAGCAGACTTCTTCTTGTCTTGTTTTAAAATAGTGCCCCTCTGCCTTTTATCTGCAGGAGATAATCCACTTATTGCCCCACATCTTTGCTACTTGTACTGAATATTAACCCTTGTGTTTCTTCTCTCACTTTGTCAATCGGTTGCATCACTTTCACACATAAATTTGTAGATTTTTTTAAGTGGTTTTAACACACATTTAGCCATTTAGAACAGACTATTTATCATATGTTCTCTCTGGGTTGCCATTAACTCAAGGTCAATGATTTGTCAATTATGCAATTAGTCAATCAGAGAGAGTGAATGAAATCAAATTTGACAATTGCTTAACTGTTTAATGTAATCAATCAAGCAAAAATAACCCCTTATTCAAAAGAAGCTATTTGGAAATACTGCTTTCTTACATGCAACAATTTAGTGATTAATCAATGAAAAACAAAAAAACAAGAAATAAATCTGTGAAATAATCTTTACTCAAGGCAAAAGGTTTCTAACTGTGGTTTCTTATACATCTAAGCTAAAACACAGTTGTCTCTTCTGTAGACTTGTATACATTAAAGTGCCATTCAGTGCCATTCAACTGGGGCTCATTGCAGAACTGTTTTTACACATTCAGCATGGTGGATCATATGGACGATGTGGTGAAACTTCATGGGTTTTTTATTCTGTTTTTGGTCACTCAATAAAACTTAAATGCAAAAACTCACACTATAGACTTAAGGTAGGAAAAGCCTGGAACTGGCTTACCCAGGGGTTACCAAACTTTTCAGCCCACGACCCCCAAAATATCGGTGCCAGAGACTGGGGACCCCAACTGACTCTGTAGGCGGCATATAATGTTGTGTACAGTTGTTCACATTCACTATTAGGCCTTTGCAAACACAGGCATCGGTAAAACACAAAAGAACAACAGGCTAACAGCCATAATATTAGTTTAAAGTAGCCTAATTTGAGGAAGGATATAAAAAAAGGATATAACCAGAATTTATTTAATGTCAGGTTAAATATAATATAACAAGGAGAAAGTTCCGATATTTGTGTTCAAATGTGTTCAAATGTAGGAAGGAAGAGTGAAAAGTTGTCAGAAAAATAAACACTCAAGTAAAGTCCAGATACCTGAAAAATCTATTGAAGTACAGTAATGAGGTATTGTGCTTTGTCACATCCACCTCTGGGGTTGTAATTGTGATTATTTTTTAAATATTGTTCAACTCATGGATGTTTGTGGAAACCTGGTCGGGAGAACTACCATTAACCAAAGACAGAACCTCCGTTCACACCCATGGGAAACAAAGTGAAACAGGTATCACTCTGTAAGTGCTCCGATAGAACTTTTTATTAGTATTTCAGTGCAGTTTTTTAGCAGCAGGAGCCTCGCAGTAGCGACAGCGGGGTGGCACTGTAAACAACCACCAAATCCTCTCCGTGAACGCGAGAGCTGATGTCAGCACAACTGAAAGTCTCCCTCCATCATGTAGCTACATGAAGCCACAGCAGCATCCATCACTCGCCCTGCTGCCTCTACAGAGAGGAGCCTTGTCACCGGCACAAAGCCTACAGAAAGGTGGCAGGGAGGAACGTACATCATTTTAATGCGAGTGAGAGGCCAAGCCAGGCCTTGATTGTCACTAATGTTCTACAGTCTAAACAGTTTGAATGTGCTGATTTAACACACTCCAACACAATGCAATATGTATTAACCTTGTCGGAGCACGCTTCATTGAAACTTCTCTTTGTTCTCCTTTGATGCATTCATTCAAACCAAAGGCTGTATGTATGAAATTATACAAGTCAAGCTAAAGTCACCCCACCTTTAATCAATCCATCTTGCTGGCAGCCAGCTGGCCGTAGAGGCTGCGGCGCACGCCGTGCGATGAAAGCGATACTTCTGACAACAAGCCTTTGTTTGAACCGGACAGTGACCCGACCAGCTGTGAGCCCCCCGACACCCGTTATAGGTCTTGTCGCCTTAAGTTGGTATTAAACAAAAGTTGATGGATGATCCAGAACATATACTGTTATGTTAAGTCTGAAATGGCAGCAGCCAACAATAGATCTGTCAGCCTTTGATCCCAAGCTCTAGGGGAACAGTAATAGAGGAACTTATACTTGTCTCCTTAATTAAAAGAGGCTCAAATTGTCTGACAACAAGAAGCCCCAGAGGATTTTAGGAAAAACAAGGCTGAGGATGAGTCTTATATGAATTACAGCAGCAGCCACACCAATGGTTACCCTGCCTCTGGTATCACTGAAGCTGAGCAGGTGTGGGCTTGGTTAGGACTTTGATGGGAGACCTCCTGGGAAAACTAAGTCGCTAAGGGAAGTGGTCGTGGTCAGCAGGCGGCGATCTTCCCTCTAGCCAAAAATCTATCCCATTGCCTCAGTGCAACGACAGGGACACTGTGCTGCAGGAGATGCTGTCTGTTGGATGAGACGTTAAACCAAAGTCCTGACTCACTGTGGTCATAAAAGATCCCATGGCACTTGTTGCAAAGAGTGGGGGATTCCTAACTGTTCAATCTGGCCCCCCTCATCATCCCCTCGTGTAATTGGCTAATTCACTCATCTCACTCTCCACCTCAAGCTGCGGTACGTTCAATCTCAACACGGTGCGCACTGTTTTGCTATGGTTTCGGAACGACTTGTTTCCTTGACACGATGTGCAACAGCTTTGAGGTGTGTTTTCTCCTGTTTGGTGGGTATGTCAGAGGTGTCACCCAGTCAGCTGCGACCTGTATATATATAAACCCTGCAGTATTAAAAAGACATGCACAATGGATCCAATGGATAGCTGCAAAGCTTGCGTCACACAACAGGGCATTCAGTGCACCACTGCTTCTGGTTGAATTAAGGTGTTGCTGCGTGTTGTCGAGTTTGAACGCGGCCCTGGTGTGTGGTGAGCGTTCTGCCGCAAAAATGGCTGCTGTGCATCACCCAGGTGGGTGCTACATACTGGTGACGGTTTGTAAGATTCCTCCTTCACTGTAAAGGCTTTGAGCATGTAGAAAAGCGCGTTATTAATGCAATCAGTTATTATTATTATTATTATTATCATTACAGGGTCCACATCATTATCGCTGCTGCAGCTTGGCAGGTGAGAAACATCAATGCAGAAGCAGCATCAGAACAAAGACATGGATCATCTCCATGAGCAAAAACAAACAGATCATGAGTTCACAACTACAGCAATGTGACATTGACCACTCACCCAATCGCCATCTACGAAGCAGCCCCCCCCCACTATTGAAATAAAAATGAGCGACTGCCAGAGCCGGTGATGTCACTGGCCGCATTTGTCCCCCATCAGTGTGGATAGCCACTTTGACCAGGGGGCTGGAGTGTCCTTGAGACAGTGTGATAGAGACACCCACCCCCTCACTTTGCTGCTTACACCCCTCCAGGCCGTCGCTGCATCAGTGTTGTGAGCCCTGCAGGCAGGAAGCTAAAAACGAGAGCAGCTTCTTCCTTCCCCTTCAAAAAAGGAGAGGAGCTCAGGCCAGGATCTGCTGACAGGAATTTGACCCTGGGACTGATGACATTATGTGGAGGGAAACTGTGAATTCCCTTACAGCAGAGCTAATCTTGTCACTTTTATCCACGATCTTGTATCTAAATTTATCAGCTACAGGAAATGAGCTGTTTGTAAAGTGCACACACAGGCCTACTTTTGCTGTTTTTCTTTTATGATGGTTTATTTGTAGTGACTGATCTGCCTTTCCATTGTTTTTTTTTGTTTGTTTGTTTTTTAAGTTAAGCTGAAAAAAAGAAAAAAACACACTGAAGAAATCCTGTGTACAGGCACAGCATGAGGAGTGAGTGATTCTATCTGATGCACTGCAAGCTGAGCGGCCCTCCCTCTGGGCAGTTCAGCCTTGCCTGACTAGGAAGAGAGGGAAGAGCTTGTGTGCTGGCGTGCGTGTGCGTGCCGTGCGTGCGTGTGTGCCTGTCGGGAGGGGAGACATTGTTCCTTGACGTCACCGCTCAGCCCAGCCTGCCGCTGCTCTCAAACACGTCTTTGTTATTCCGAGGCTTCCACCGGAGACCGGTCATCCGCAAAACACGGAGCCCTGCCTGCAGACCTGCTGGAGCGGGGCGCGGGCTGCAAACTGCTTCTCTCTCTCTCTCTGACACACACACACACACACACACACACACAAAAGAAATTTTTAGACGAAATTAAAAAAAAAGTCATCGTAAAAAAATAGACATAGTTTAATATTACTGTGCACAATATTCCTCTGTACATAATTTATGTTAATTTCCTTCTATTATATTCTAATTCTTTCTTTCTATCTATCTTCATATATATTCATTATTATTACTATTATTAGAGTTACTTGTATGATTACCATTAGGCTATTATTTGTTAGAACGAAATTAAAATCATTTTAAATGTTTTTTATGGAAATAAAAAAATCATTTATTTTACAATATTTGCATTACCATTGTTATTGTAATTATTAACACGATTAAAATAATGCTTTGTATTATTATTATTATTATTATTATTAATGGTTGTAGTAGTAGCATTTGCTGTTGTTGTGTTATCAGTGGGGTTTTGCCGTTGATGTAAACATTCAAAACACATTTTATTCAGATGTTTATTGTTGTTACTTTACTTTCAGCCATCTGTTTGTAAACTAATAAAATGAACAACTGTTTATCTGACTAATAACCGCTGGTTTGATGACAGATGGCAGTATTTGACAAACAGCGCAGCAGTGACACAGACGCAGACAATAGCCAGAGCTGCGCGCGGCGCTCCGCTCCGCTGTAAAACGTGCTGTTAGCAGCCTATTAGCGTGTAGTTACACCTTTACACCCGGTGTCCTTCCGCGGGAATCTAGGTCGCGTTTTCGTGCCGACCGCGGAGCATGGCTCTCTCTGGTAACTGAATAGCCAGTGTAATCTGACACTTCAACTTGCCGTGCTCTACGGTAGTTGATTCAGTCAGTCACTCACACCGTCTCCGGGGCTCTCGCGCCGTCTTTGTGAAGTGGAGAGAGCGAGCGAGAGGAGCTCCGTAAACACGCGGTTTGGAGGAACAATACGCGGATTTGCCACTGAGGTCCTCGCTGAAAGTAAGTTTCGCGCCCGGTTATTTTTTGTTGCAGAGCGGTGTTTGAACGTGTGTGTGGGTTGTTCGAGATGGGGTTTGCCTCCCGCTGGACAGATACTACCTGCTAACAATAGGGTGACCTCGGGGAAGCCTTTAATAGCCGCGGATGAACTCGTGTCAGAAAGGGGGCAGAATCCGGTAGCGTGAGCGGCAGCGGAGCGCCTTTGCGCGGCGTCACTGCCCGGCTTGTGTGCGCTGTGGCTCCCGTGTCTCTGCCCGGTGTAGACGAGTTGCGCTGGAGCGAAGCGGCCAAAGTCAGTGTGTCTGCAGGGTTATTCTGAGATAGGTGCATGCATTTTGTGTAGACACTACATATGAGTGTGCTAGTAACTCAGTGATTGCAGGTCCCTGAGTGTGTGTTTGTGTGTGTGTGTGTGTGTGGGTGTGTAGGTGCGCGTGTGGTTGAATGTCTCGTCTCGGTCGATCAGCTGATGGCTCGGTTGATGCTAAACTGAGAATGTATGTCACTTAGCTTAATAGTCGGCAGTGTGACTGTGCTTGTTTACTCCATTCAATGTTATTATCGGCTACCTGTTGTAATGCAATTAGCAGGCATGTCCATATGTTACTCTGTTGTTAATGCAGCTTTAGTGACATTTCCCACTTTGATGCAATGATAACACTGATTGTGTCGACTAGATTCTCTCAGGGATCATTCAGAGATCAGGGGCCCTCCGTGTAAGGGGCCCCTAATGGGCCTCAGGTGAACTATGAGATAGTTTACTTTCACAGTTAATTTTCATGCACTGTGAAAATTCTTGTTAGCCAAAACTCAGGTGTGACCATAAGGTCAAGAGTCCACTCTGCAGTGATTTACATGCGCGCACACACACACTTAACATTTAACTACAAATTAGTCCTCACATAAATACAGCACCGCATATTCTGAGCCCTTCACCGGAGTCTGGATGAGTGGCTGGAGTCAGCGCAGCCTCCTGCCTAAAGTCAGGCAGACCCTCCCCGTAAAAATTCCTCCCATCTGGATGTGAGGCCATCCGGGGCAGAGCACAGCGGAGAGGGGGCTCCTGACAGGAGGAGGAAGAGAAGGAGGAGGAGGAGGAGACTGACGCTCTGGACAGCTAAACTTTGGGAGGGGGTGAACAAGACCCTCGTTAGGAAGGAGTTGAGGTTAAAGGGAGTGTGATTAGAGGCATACTATAGAGTTCTGAGGTTTGGGGAATGCAGAAAGTTTAACAGTATTTAAACTGTAATCAACCACATCTTCCTGACTGAGCAGGTGAGAGAACAAGTGGACTAGAGCTGCAACTAACGATTATTTTCATTATCAGTTAATCCCAGTGTGACCACTTTAAAATGTAAACTGCTTCTTTTGTCTCAACAACAGCCTGAAACACAAAAAACTCCTCATTTATTGTCATGAATGACACAGAAAAGCTGCAAACTCTCCCATGTAAGAGGATAGACCAGCAATTCTTTT
>JAQFJA010000003.1:15111472-15124340 GCA_029874485.1 Naso brachycentron
AAAGAGTCAAGTTTTAGAGTAGAAACAGGATGTATCTTTTAAATAGTGTTCACTCATACTTATATGTTCACTTACACTTAACAGCTAGAATGAAAAGACTTGGTGAATTTTGTGTAGGAGGCACAGTTTACATGAAATATTAAATAAAAAAAACTGCATACTGTTTTGAATTTCCTGGGTCAACTGAATGTGAGTGTGGGTGGCGTGGGGTGACGGTGTGGAGCTGAAATTCACCGCTCGCAGTGGTCGCTCCTTGAAATAGCAGCAGAAGTCACCCTGGCTGGTCTGATCATTGTTTCCAGCTCTGTGTTTGACCTCATATTTTGGATATTATTCATAAGAGAGGCACACATTTCAGAGTGGATTAGCATGAAGCTCATGGACGATTTTATGTGTCTTCACTTCCTTTCCTTAACAAATGAACCAACCTTTTGAAAACTCTGTATTCCTTTAAATACACAGGTCTGTTTTTGACTATTATGGGTTATTTTTGCCTTAAGTGCAGGCCATCGACTGTTTGATTGCAATCATCTGTTGTTGGGAGCTCTGTCGTCTGATTACAAACACGTGTTTTACGCCAATCAACGTGGTCGTCGAGTGAGGTAATGGAATATTAAAAACATTTAAGAGGATTAGAAAAGTTTTGCGCTGCACAGTGGCTCGGCGGTTACCAAGAAAGGGAACAGTTTGCACCCACACGGCGTTTTGGGCCGTTTAGTGTGAGGTTGGCACGTTCCGGTGTGTTTTGTTTGGTTGCTCTGGTTTACATGCAGCATGGATAAACCAGGGACTAAATCTGCACTAAAGATGTGAATGTCTACAACCTTAAATGGGATAAGACAGCTTGGAGAGCAGGTAGATGGTTCACTGTAAATGCAAACTTTGTGCTTACTTATGACGAACCAGCAAACTTTACTTATTTTGTGTTGGTCCTTCAATTTAACTTGTAGTCACGTCGTAGTCTTTACTTTTTGTCTACAAACTTATTTCATATAGTTAGATGTACGTGATTCTTCTGAGTGTGTATTGTAAGACAGAAATGATTGTATTGTGTGCATGCCTGGAACAGCATTGCATCATGGGAAATCTTCTAAGCTTAATAGCTCTGTCCCAGAACCTCTATATCTGCATAAAAATATCCTTGCGTTGCTCTCTTCCCGCTCTGCCAGATTTTATACTTTATTTTTTCTTTTCTGACTTACCAAAAATTTCATCTGAAACCGTCACTGAGTAGCATAGCCAAATTAGTAATATCCAGGCCATTTCTAATCTCTTGCTTACTTCTATTTTTCACTTCCGCAGAGGGGACTTGGTGAGTGATTTAGGGTGCATTGCCGCCTCTTTCTGCACAGGGGCATTTGGTCCAATGAGGAGGGGGGCATGCTGTGGGGTAGGGCAAATTATTAAGTCGTATGAAATGGCAGTTTTGAGTAGTCTGTACTTACTCAAAGGTACATTTAAATCATATCACAAAGTAGACTTTCCTGAGTTTACTGAGTTACTTAAACTGAATTGAAAGTATTCTACACTGAGTAAGCAATTAGTACAACTTATAATACCCATTCACTGCAACTTGATCTTTTTTAAAACAATCGGTTTGCATGCTTTTTAAAGGAAGGTGGATAACTAATTCGATTTTACAGTGCATAGCAGGTTACTAAAAGTTTTCCTAACTTTCCTGTTAGTGTTTTGCTGCATTTCTCAAGAAGACAAATATGTATCCTAGTAAGATTTGATATATCTCGTAGGAGGAGTCAAAATTATCCAAATATAATTCCCAGGATGGAAAACCCCTGATTTTTGCAGTGATATGAGCTTTTACAGTGGCGTTTCCTATAATTTTGTGGCAGCCATGTCAACATCAGTCCATCTTTAGTTTCTGTATCGTCAGTGTTGGCTTCGTCTGGATCCTTGGCAGCCCTGTAACCGCACACCGGTGTTTATGTTCTTTAGGTTAACACCGTTATCTCTGTACGTAACCTGAGCCCTAAACCAACATGGGCACTTGGCATACATGTGTGTGGTTGTGTGTGGTTGTGTGTGTGTGATCTTGCAGCTGCAGGACCCGGCTCTCTCCAGAAAGAGCTGCAGGGACTTGCCAGTATTTTCATTCCCTCTGGAGGCATTTCCGCACACTAACAAAGCCTGGCCCGCGTGATGAAACGGAGAGGAAGCAGCTTTTGTGAACGGAGCAGCCGATTTTGGGGTGTGTGTGTGTGTTTGTGTGTGTGTGTGCACTGCTGACCCTGTAACAGTTTGTTACAAGCAGATTTACTTTTGAGCTTGTAATTCAGGCTCCTCCGGCTCTTGTTTGCTGACGAGCCTACTGTAGCACAAGAACAAGCCTACTTTGAATCCCATTCAGAAGACAAAGTTGCCTCCTGTTTGCCTCTAATTAGCCAGTATAATACCTAGCTTGTTGGATTGGTGAGTTTTTTTTTTTTTTTTACGGGGCTTGTTAACCACTGGCCTCACTTCCTGTGCAGCCCCTGCCAAAGCAAATGTGTGCTGTAGCCCAGGTCACAATTCTCCAAGGTGTCTGGCTCTGGCAAAAAACTGAATTGGACCAATAATAGTAGAAATTTGTCTCCATTTTTACAGTTTAGTAAAACACTCTTTGCTCGCTTGTCTACAGTAAAAGTCTCAGGGTTAATTTTTATCTTCGCTGCTGGATACAAGTTGGCAGTTCCCAGGAGAAACTTCACGGTTTTGGCTGAGATTGGAGCTCACACGGAACATTTTTTGCTGTCTCATTTGAGGTCATGGCACAGATACCGAAAATCACAAATGTTTTGTTTTTCCCTAAATGGGAGCAAAAGCAAAGCAACTCCAGATCTGGCAACCGCAGTGTCGCCGAAGCTGAGCCTTTCTGTGGGGCTATCTACAGCGTCAGCGTCCTGTGGGTTGACAGCCAGGGTCCTGTGACACACACTCATGCCCATAAACAGGGATTTGGCCCTCTGGAGAAAATAACCTTGATAATTACAGGGTGCATATGGACCTGCCCACAGCAGGAGGGGGGATGAGGAGGCGATGGGGGTTGACTAAGAAGGAGAAGGAGAGGGAGAGAGCCACATCCGCCGGTGCATTCCTCCATGCTGTGTCATACTGGTGCCGAGTTTCCCTCCTTGGTTTTTCATGGAGATTTTCACAAGGCAAGGAGGTTGCAAAGGGCTACTGACACAACGTTTAGGGGCTGCGGACACTGACAAGTTTAACAAGGCAGCAAGCTGCACACTCATAGACTCCCCACAGTAACAGAAAGACAACAAAACTGTTTAAAGAGTGAACTTAATTACACTGTGAGACAGATGTGAAGAATTGGAGACACATGGGAGGTAGGATTCTTAGAAGAGAAGAAAGACAGGCCTGGTGACCTAACTGTTGATGCACTCATGGATTTTCACTCCCCCCATCTTTGCCCTCATCACGTGCTCTCCCTGGTCTGGCTGAATTGGCACCACTACAGCAGCCAGAGCTGAATGTCTGTGGTTGGCTCGTCGCCCGTCTGCTTGCCTGTCATTCAGCTGGTTAAAGAGGCCTCGTTGAACCGCTGCACTGTGCCCGGCTACTACAGAGCCATTCATGCCTCCAATGGCAGGAACAGCCAAGTCCTGTCATCAGCGCTAGCTAGCACATACCAATTTGCTACTGGAAATGACAAGGGCATTTTGCTCGGTAAGCACAGTCACCCCCCCCCCCCCCACCCCCAAGCAACCTAGTAACCTGTGTTGTTTTTTAAAAAAATTGGATTACAGTTCAGAGAATGAGAAGCTCCTTTTCTAACAGAGCAAGCGTCTTTAGACAAACACAGCCTCCACGTCTTGAATATGTTCTCTTTCTCTGTTGCGTGTACATCCGTAGCAAAGTGAAATAGACTGATCTGTTCCCCAAGGAATCGTACGACAACAGCGCAAAACAACAAAACAGATCCTTTGTGCTGCCTCCAATGCTGGAAATTTCTAACAGAAGATGTGAAAATACAGCTTGTCACTCTGAGAGTCGTCGTCCCCCCCCCCGCTTGTCAGTTGCTCTGTGTGCCTTTTGGCTAATGGCAGCTCATCTTGTCACAGATGACCTGTGCCTCGCTGAACCTTTCTCCATCCTCAGCTCAGTCCCAGTGTGACATCCAGAGTGAGGACATGTGCTCTCCCTCCTTTCTCTGCCTCCTCCCTCTCTCATCCTCCCTTCCCTCTCTTGTACTTTTTGTCTTCCTCCCCTTCCCTTCGCTCTGCATCTGCAGTCCCAACGTCTTCCTGCTATGATTAGCAATAGTGTATTTTCCCCAGCCAGTGTAATGTCTAGAGCCTCCTGTGTCCTTGGAAAGCAGCCTAATAAGCTCAGACACACACTGCTGTCTCTGCGCTCCACAGGCCTGTTCTCCAGTGTCACCCAGCGCACACCGAGGTAAACAAAGACTGCCACACACACGTACACACAGACTACCCAGTGTGCTAATAGACCAGCATACCAGCCCGCTGAGGACAGCGTCGACGCGAGCTTGCTAACGTTGACCTTCCGCGTGCCAATCACAACAAATCTGCTCCCTGATTTGAATACGGGGAGGAGAACAGTGTAAATTGAAAGCAGAAATCCCCCTGGTGTGAGACAAGATGAGCCTCTGAATAAATTATTCAGATGGCAGCCTCTTTCCTGCATGATTCTCGCCTTCTGCTACGTTTAATGGCATCTGTGATGACGCCCGTTGGAGATTAATCCAGATGTAAGATGTTTGCGTGTGTGCTCGTGCACGCCTGCCTACATTTGTACGTGTGTGTCTGCCGCTCTCTGCCTCTGTGTGTGTGGCCTGCTCACCCCTCTTCTCATGCATCCCGTCGTGTCGTATGATGGGGAAACAAAGCCTCAACAGGGGAATTTATTTCTTCTCCGGAGAGGGCTGTAAATAAACAACTAGTGAATCAATGCCTCCATTTGTTTTTCTCTGATAATTCTGCCTGTGTCGTGAGGCAGTGTGACAGCGTTCTGCAAGCCGGCGAAGCTCTCGGCAGCCATATTTCCTCTTGGTGAGAGTAAGAAAACATGCCGCGCCGGCCTCATGTTTCATTATTTGGGATCAGTAAATTACTGTGTGCTTTTTTATATCATTCACTGCAGCTCATTCAGAGCTATGATGGTGCATTTGTATGAGTGGGGAAATAACACCAGCATTAGACATTGTGCTCGAGAAGTACGCAGTTAACTAAAGACTCGCAGGCATAGAAATTGCCAGGTGCAGTTGAATAGGTAAACCCACAACAGGTCCTGTCGTTAATGTGTTATCAGTGTATGTGAGCATCATTGATTCGCTGCAGAAGGATGACCTTCTCCGACACAAGCGCTTGCAAATGGTTGAGTGTGAAATAAATTGTGTTTTATGAAAACACTATTTCTCTTTAACATGTTTTATATCATAATAAAGTGTGTAAAAGTGTGTTTGTATGCCATTATTCTTATCAGGGACAAGCATTATTAAAAGCTCTTAAAGGAGAATATTTTTATTTATTTATTTTTTACACAGTAAGCCTTATAATAAGGATATTTACGATCATATACAATGTTCTACAGCGTTATTTTGATGAACAGTGCTGTGCGGAGGAGCATGTATACTCAGCTAATCCATCGATTTAAAAGATGAGAATCTCACCAAATATTTAGTGGTGTCCTCTCATGTGCCAACACTAAAACATGAAGTTAAACAATGGCGGAAACAGCTATTTCAGCTGCTTCAAGAAACAAAAAAACACCTATTTCTATGTTATAAGCCGGTGTCCAATCTCTTGTTTTAGTGTTGGAACACCAGCAGACAAGACTGAACATTTGGTGAGTTTATCTTTTTTAAAATGAGCATTTATTGGGTTTTTTTGATGGATTAACTGAGTGCCAATGCACCTCTGTTGTTTTCAGCTAGTGGTGACGTCAGTAATGAGCTCCAGCTCTCGTGACTGCACCGTTAATGTGACGGCTTAATGTGCCAGATTTGATCATACAGGCTAATTTTCATCTGCAGTCCATAGCAGGTTGGTGGCATCAAAGAAAACACTAAATAGCATAAAAATACAACACATAAGCACAAAAGCACATGAGCACAGATAAACAAACAACACTCCCACTACACCAGACCATGACAGCTGTCCCTGACATGTTGATGACATATGAAAACATACCACATATGCATAACAGATTTTTACCATGCAATTACCACGGCCTAAAGAATTCATGATACCACAGTATCCTGATATCTGAAAGAAAAATTGAAAAACAGCCGTTAGTCAAATAACTTAACTTTTTTGTTTGTTTTATTATTTTTTGTGACAAATAAATTTCACTCATGTTACAAACATAGGGAGGTGGAGTGAGTCTCTTAAACCATAACTGAACAAAAGCTAATGGAAAGAACAATTACACATGTTCATTTTTTTCCATTTTACAGCAAATAATAACCAGCATTAAGATGCATGGCTGCTTCCTACTTGGACCTAATAAGAACAGAAGAAATTGAAAAGATTTATTTTGACAGTAATATCACATGTGTGTCATTAGGAGGATATCAGTGTTTAATTTTTTTTGAAAATCAGTTATATTTTTGTCAACATTCCTTGTAATTATTTTGGTTTTACTCGTCTTTGTATCAGTGTCTAGCTTGTCTAGAGACATCTAGCTTGAATCAGATTTTATAGCAAAAATAACATTTTGAACATCCAACTCTTTCCAGAAATACACACTAAACTACACAATGAGGATGATTTTAACCACAAGCCAAATTTCCTTTACCTGCATCTTGTTGGGATGGAAGTAGAAATGTTTAAATCTGGACAAAATAAAACCCAACAGTTCTCTTTTTTCTGTTTTTTGTGTTGTGGGGTTTGCAGAGACCCTTCAGACTGAAGGGATACACTGTCATTTTCCCTAATTGCAGCTCTGTGGTCTTTGGTAACAATAATCAGAGTGCAGGTTCTGGAAAATATGAGGGGAGTTACTTGTATTAGCTATGGTTCGATGACTTATAGGAGCAGTAATAATGGCGTGAGCAGAGTGATCCCAGGTCTTTAGAAGCAAAGGTAACCTCCCAGTGTGTAAACCTTGATTAGGAGCAGCCATTCAGCTAATGCTGTTGTTGGTAATGCCATGACTACACATAAGAGCCTCTAATGAACACTAGCTTACCGTGGTTTTCTTTGTGCTCAAGTACCCTTCTCTGTATCCCATATCCAAGTGTGAAATTACAATATCAGATCATATTTAGTTAATTAAACTCATATGGCTAATTTAATTGGACTCAAATATGGGGGAAAATGAATAAATCATGGAGGCGTATTTAGCTCATGTGTTAACAGTAATTAAATGTGGGACAATCTGTAGCCTGTGAAGATAGCACGAGTCTTCTTTCCGCCTACTGTTCGAGTACACATGTGTAAAAAATGTAATACAGACGGTTTTGGGAAGAAGTCTTGCAGAATATTAATGAAATGATGTGGGAGTTTCAAACACTGTGATAAGGGAGTTAAACATGCAGTCCTGTAAAGTAAGCTGGTGCATTAAGAGCCGGCGAGTGGTCGTCCCATTAGGAGACGTGTGCGTCGTAGTTAGAGAAGAGCCAGAAGCAGAAGAAGAAATATTCCTCCATGATTAGAGCCTGGAGAGATCAAAGACAGCTGCTTCTGCAACTAGATGGGCACAAAACACTCACAAGGAAGAAGAGAAATCAACTTGTGTTTGTCATTTAAGTATTTTATCTTTCATATTTGGCGGGGATTAGAGACGCTCGTTTTTCTACAGCTCTGTCAGTCCCTGTTATGTGCTTCCAATCTGTGAGAAGCACGACAGGGCGCTTTATTACATCTGGAAAAATGTTGCCACCTAAGTCTTGTTTTCCTATCACTAAAAGGCAGATTGTGTTTTGTCACACTCCCTGATGAGTGTTGCATTCTGTTTTGTTTCATTTTAGACTCGCCCTGTGATTGATGACGATTAAGAAACCGATTTCACCCGATAGGAAACACAGGAACGTCCTCATCCACACTGGTAAGGATCCTGATTTATTACCTATGTCTTCATCCCCAACAATTCCACATCAGCTATGTGGTGATACAGATATGTTTCAGCTTGGATAAAAGATAAAAGCTGCAGCTTGTGTTAAGTCACACCAGCCACTGAAAACACAAGCGTTTTGTCCCAGAAGCCAGTGAGGCAGAGGAGAGGAGAATTTTGTGAGTGACTTGAAGGATTAACAGAATTTATTTAATTCAGAGGAACAGAAAAACAGGACCCAGTCTATTTTTGACTTCTCAGCATCGGCAGAGATCGCCCCATCTTCATCAAATGTTGTTAAAATGTGACTGCATTTTTAAAGCCCATTCACTGCCTTCATGTTAAAAACAGGGAATAGAAACACTGTAGGACACATGAAAGTTGCTAGGTACAGGTAATTCACACTTCTCAAGAGAACATCTGCTTTTATTTGGTCAAAAGTCACTGAGCGAGAGAGAGAGGGGAGCCGAGAGCCGTTGAGGATTAAGTTATTACGCCTGGAAAAATAGTTCCTTACAAGTGCTGCCTTCCTAGCTTGAATATGAGCGAAAAGACGGATTTTGACACAGATGTTCTTTTTAACTAACGTTCCACATTTTCAGCTACTTCCTGTAACGTTTATTGAATATGGACAGTTTAAGATATGTCCATATATTTTCAAGTGAGATTTAGCATTAGACAATTTCATTTGAGTCAATATTGTGTTTACATTTTTGTTATTTGCACAGCTGTGTGTATTTTGTTATGCAGGAAAGGAAATTGTTGATTCATATTATTTTATTTAAGGAGTGATTTTATTTAATGTATACTTGTAGTTTATTTTTGTGCCATTTTTCATGGACATGTTCATAATGTGCAGCTGTCTATCAATAAGAGTCTCTGTGTTTGCCATTTGGCACAAGTGGAGTTGGCTTAGAGTTGACTGTCTTTTTGTTATGTTTTTATGGAAAAACTACGGAGATGTATATTGTATATTTCCATTCAGGGAAAAAAAAAAGTTATATAGTAATGGTTTTTGTTCAGTAACGCCCAGCCCCACAATATCTAACAACTAGATAAAGCTATTTTAGGAAAGATGTGTGGGGTTAAATAACCGATGTGGCCGATGTTGAAAAAGGTCAGTGACATGTAGGAACACTGGTATGGTCCTTTAAGGGCACAAAAACCTTAACTTAAATTCTTTGTGAGGAAAAATCCTTTAATTTTACTGTTACACTGACGTTGGGACTGCGCTGTGTCTGATTTGACACACACACACGGCTCTTATTCACTGTTGGACTACAAACACATCTGAACATACTGAGTCAATAGAAGAGGTTGACCGCTGTTGCGTTGAATGGAAGCACATGGTTACCTGATGATTTACATGATAGGGAACGGACTTTGTGGGCGACTGCATTTCCTCTTTTTGTGGTACACAGCTGGTGCTTGTCAGGTAACCGGGCAGTCAGCCCAGACAGGTTATAATGCCATTCTGTGCTTCATCAAGTCACTCTTCTTCCTCTCATGTCGTCTGTTTAGAAAAAGCCCATTTAAAGGATGTTTACAGGACCACTTCCTCGCATGTGTACCATAGCGGTGATACCTTTCTGGCTTCACTGCAAGCTGCCTCTAGGGTGTGAAACCTGAACAGCAGTGTTAGCAGTGTTGAACCAATGGCTATTGATCTGCTTCTATCAGTACCAATATCAATCTCCCATGGGGAGGACAACTGCTGATCCCTGCATCCCCATCCTTCAGTCATTTGCTTGCATAACCCGCAAGACAAAGCTCCATTTAATGCAAAAACATGCATGAATACTGTGTTCAATTAGCCTTTGAACAGCATGAATATTATGTATTCAGTTTCATTGGGACTGCATGAATATCAAGTGTTCATTTAAACCTTGACTGGGAAGAAACACTCCATCAATTGTCATCACAGTGTCAAAGACCTTTGGCAGAAGTGATGGATAATGTAATTGGGGTGACTGAAGATGTGAGGAAACATCAGACTTAAAGGACGTCGCATTACGGCCCTGATGCATCTGAGCAAAAGAAGACCGCGTCCCTCTGCTTTTGTTTGGAAGGTTGCGCAAAATGTCGACAGCGTAGTTTGTGTACATGTGAAAAGGCATCAAAGCGCTGGAAGGTGAATAATTTTTGGTGGCATCTGCACATTCTGCAATATGCTAATGAGCAAAGCTGCAAAAGCCAGATTGCCAGGAGAGAGAAGAGGAGATGGAGGGAGAAAAAAAGAGGGAGGGAGCAGAGTGGAAGAGAGAAACAGACGGAGGCTGGTGTAAATTATGGATGCAACCTGCGATTTCCAAGAGGAAAAGAAAGGCAGAGAGAAACCTCAAGTCATGCATATCAGATTACGCATTTACCACATTTTCTTATCATGGTCTGTGAGCAAACTCGTATACAATCTGGCCTCTCCGTGTGTGTGTGTGTGTGTGTGTGTGTGTGTGTGTGTTTGAGAAAGAGAGTGAAACAGAGAGAGCACTTAAACATTCATCCATGTCGAGTTGTGTGGAGCTGCGTTGTGCTGTCAGGCGTTCACTGAACTTGATATGACGTTTGTGTCTAAAGCTGTGTTGACTTTCGTGACATTATTGTGTTGCGCTGCTTGCATTGTGTCTCTCTGTGTGCTGCTGCAGTCACATGGCCCCTGACAGATCACACATATCATCCCAGCTCTGAGCACACACATGGACACAGTGGGAAATCTGTTCTGTTAGAGGCTGTTTCAATTACTTCAAATCACACTGTGGATTTTTATATGACATTATTTAACTTTACTTGTCTAATGATACCGAGAATGCTGAGCTGCATGTTTGCTTTTGTTAAAAGTACTTAACTCTCATTATGTGTTCTGCTTGCTTGAGCAGTTCTAAGTTAAGTAAAAGTGAGCATTCGTGTCCCACTACCACATCCCACCCTCGTGTGCCAGTCCCTTAACAGCTTGTGTGAATAATGGATCCATTCTTGAGTCATGTCTGTGACTGGGGCCTGTGCAGTGGTGTGGTTTCCCCACCAGAGGTGGAGGTGGAGGAGACGGGAGGGGCTGGTGGTCTGGAAATAGCTCAGCCCGAGCCGGGAGCACCGTATGTGGGCCTCTGTGCCAGCCTCACCTTCCTTTAGCATGCACGCACGACAAAAGCATAACTCTGCTTGAGACCCCAGTGCACATTATGCACCGTTTTTTGAAATTAAATGTAAATGCAACATGATTTAACCTGTCATCCTGCAGTGATATCCACAAAGATGGCAGGAGAATCAGAGAAAAAATGCTGCATTTTCGAAGAACTGGATGAGAGCCATGCCTCACTTAAAGCAAGAAGCATCTGAGCCGGGAAAAGAAACTATGAAGCTGCCTTGGAATTTGCATGCGTGTAAATGTGTGTTAATGTGCAAAGTAGGTCATTTATTTGGAGCAGGGACAGCCGTAGTGTGTTTCTCTGGAGCGATGTCAGAGTGAGGAATTTCATAAGCAGACACATTGCTGGATTTGGTGAAGTAGGGACTTACATACACCGATATTTTGTTTGTATGTCCAAATTCTAATATACCAGACGGAAAAGGGGGGAGGGATATTGAAAGTGAAAATGGCTGTGGTCAATCCAGAGACAGCATCAGTAACCACAACCAGAGATAGCAGCCTAAAAATCAGACTAAATCAGATTACCAAACAAACAGCTAAGAGGATTATTTCTGATCTCTCTCTCTCTCTTTTTTTTCATCAGACGGACATTAAATCTGCAATCTATAAAATCCCTTCAAATGATTTTCTATTTTACTTTGCAGCCCTCATTTTCCGGTTGCATGTTTGGAGTGAAGCTCTTTCTGCTGTCAGTGAACTCTGCCCTTTTGTTCTGCCTTGAGGCCTCGAGAAATTGCTTTACTACACAGGGTATCATATCGGTCTTTAAAAATATCTTCACGAGGCACAACACGAATCTGACCTCCGATCAGATGCTGTATTGCTATCTGTTAAGCCCTGTAATGTTATAATAGCTTGTTCCAGCCGGCGCACTCGCTGTAAGGAATGAAGCTGTGCTGAGAGACGCCTGTGGCTCTGTGGCTGTCATTTCAACGTGCAGAGCAGTGTTCACTGTCACAGGCCTAATTAATGGACAACATAACATATGGAGGAGAATAATTACATCTTGCCCCTCGCTTTCAGAGATCAAAAATTGCTGCATTTCTTTTCTTTTCAAACAGAGGGTGTGATGAATGAAGCGAACAAAAAAAATGGAAAAAACTTTGCTGCAAAATATTTTGCATTAAATGTTAATTTGAAACAGTTGCACCACGTGTTCAAATACAGGTTTGTTTCCATTCAAGCCTGTGCATCTGTGGAAAAAAACTTTTGGATTCATTAAATTATCCATTGATGATCTTATTCTTCTCTTTCTCTTCGCTTGACTAGAAGGGGAGGAGATTTTCAGTACATCCAATTTGTGCTGGGAGAGTGAGAGGAGTGCCACGCCCACCCAGAAACACACACCAACAGGAAAGAGAGAGAGGTGGAGGGAAGACACGAGGGAAAGGGAAAACTTGAGAAACACATGGACACTCTGTAATAGTTCAAATTAACAGGTCCACCATTGTCTGTTGGGGTTGTGAAGTGATGTTCGTTCAGCACAAAATGATCGATTTTTTTGTATTGCTATAGCTTAAAAGATTTGAGCTAATTAGCTTAGCTCAAACACTGTAGGCCAGTGGGAAGTACAAGCCTGCCTCCGCTTAAAGTCATCAAATAAACTCTCTCACAACTGTAAACGGTCCTGTGTGTTTGTTGTGACTTGTTTATTTACCACGTTATGTTATTTTTAGACTGCGCACTCTTTTTACA
>JAQFJA010000003.1:15151535-15162393 GCA_029874485.1 Naso brachycentron
AAACAAAAACACACAGTTGTCCAGAAGGAGGTAATTTGCCAAAGAACAAAACCATTTTTTGTACCAGCCTGTGAACTAATTTAAGATGTTTTAATATGGGACTCTTTGGGATTCAGTCGCTTTGGGAGCACGCCTCATGTGGCCTTTTGAGGAACTGCAGTTTTCACTCTGCAGTGTTGGCTTCATCTGTCAGCCTCAGAGGTTGCTGCTTGATCTCACCTCTGTTAGTTTTATGAATTATTATTCAGCCGCAGTGTTGTCAGAATGTTTTCTTTCACTTGTGTTTACATCAAATTACAGCTTAAAAAATAAGAGACTAAACTCAGTTGATAATCATATTATTGATTATTTTTATTTATTTTGATAATATGTCTTGTTGTAAGAAAATATCCATGTTAATATCTCACTGCGCACTCCTGCTCCTCGTACACTCCTTTACGTTACACAGTATGTGAGTGCAGTATGAGTTGTTGTGTGAGCTCCTCCATGCAACCCCCACTGACTGATCACCTTCACAAAGCAAGCTGCACTTGACAAAGATGGTAGTCATTTGTCTGAAATGAGAAATCACTCATGCTATGAGTGATCACAAGTGTGTGTATATGCATGCGTGTGTGTGTGCACTGCTGCTGCTGATAATGAAGAGATAATTTCAACACTCTCTTGTTCTTTCCCTCTGTCTCTTTTCCCCGCTGAGCCTGGCCCTTCTTGCCCCCTTCCTGACATACTCCAGTGCTTTTCACATTACTTTGCTTTTGTTTCTGAGCACTTATTTCTTGCCCCACTTCCTCCTGCGTGTTTTGCTCAGGAAAGAGAGAAGAACGGGGAAAGAATAAGTGAGAACATGTGCGTGTGTGACTGCAAGAGAAAGAAACAGAAGCTTCCTCGGATGTTTGTGTTATTTGTGGTTAGTTACTGTGCTTTGATTCATAGCTGCATCCTCCCACTGCTGTTTAAAGGGAGGTTGTAATATGCACAACATAATTGGATGTGTAATCCTTTGCTTTGCACCTCTGGTAAGCAGTGCTGAGTGGAGCTGATTAAGATGTTTGCAAGACAATAAAGTTGACGCGGACCTGTCTTCAGCGAGTACTTTCTCAAATAGCTGCAGCAGCTGTCCAAAAAGTCTAAAACTGAAAGACAAATCTGGAAACGAGGAGAAAAATCACTCAGTGCAACCAGTTTTTCTCAGTCCGGCTGTAATCAGTCAATCTGTGGTGAAGTGGAGACAGAGATGTCAACATTTTGCTACTTGTTTCCCCTTCCTGTGATGATCTAACAGATTTTATGTTTTGTTTTGTTAGTAAACAGGGAGGGGTCAGGATGTGGGCCAGGAGGAGGGATTGTGCCATGTTTCCACTCAAGCATCGTCTGTTATGCAACACGTTTTCCCCTGAACAGGAGGTGTGGTCGTCAGCCTGGACAGTCAGTCAGTTAGGCCTTGTTCAGACCGCCACCCCAAATCACATTTTTGGCATATCCAGATTGTATCCAGATTGATTTTTAGGAAGTCTTGACAGTAATAAACCACATGAAATCCGATTTTTACAAATTTGATCCAAACCACATGGCGAAGTGGTTTGAAATGTGATTCAAATCCGTTTTGTACAGATGCGTCTTCAATCCACACACTCTGCTCGCTCAAATCGGACATCAGAGTGTCTCTTGTGTCACCTCGTGGATACAGGGCACCTTAATGGAGTGCCATGACGGTCAAGACGGGGTGCTTGACGGCCACAGAGTCTGACAAATGTCCCGTAGGAGATTTGAAAAGTTGCACACCACCTCTCATTATCAAATGTTCCAAAGACAACATGCTCGTAACAGTCACTGCTTTGTGTACGGCACAAACCTCTCGCTGCACAGTGAGGCCTGCCATGACTGCAGCACGGATCATTGTCAAATTCGTCGGTCTGTTCCATCGAGTCTGTCCAGTGCAGCGGAGTTCCACACCGTGACTTGAAAACCCAAGTGTTTGGATAGCAAGATGATGTATCTACATTTTTCCAATTGTCGTACTTCCGCTATGAAGCTGCTCATCAGCGCACGTACTAACGCGGAGGTCGCTACCACAGTAACCCATGCAGATATGTCGGTACAAATCGGTGATGTCTGGATGCCACAAATCTGATCTGATCACTTGCAAATGACAGTGCGGACAGTCTGTGTTAAAAATCAGATTTGAGAAACAAAACAGATTTTCCTGCAGTCTGAACAGTCTGAACAAGGCCTAAGTCAGTCACCTGGATTGACTTGTTATCACAGTTACAACACCAAGGACCGAACATGGCCTGGCCGTCCGGTCACATTTCCACCTCACTCGTTGTCCTTTTTGAACCCGACAGCCCGTCTTTTCATGGACTGACAAAAGCACTGCCTGTTTGTAGGAGGGTGTGTGTGTGTGTGTGTGTGTGTGTGTGTGTGTGTGTGTGTGTGTGTGGGACCTTGTGAAAGCACAACAGAGGGAAGGAAGGAAAAAAGAAAAAAGATTATTGGGTGAAAGCGGCCAATATCTCAACCTCCTCCTCCCTCCTCAGTCTGGGCTGTGGGTGTGTTGGGACAGCAGGAAGGGGAGCTGTAGGAGAAACAGTTGATCAATAGCCACAAGGTCAGACGGCCAGTGCTGGGCGGGAGTGTGCCCTGTTAGCGGTGCGTGGAGCTGCCTGGCTGCTGAAGGGGATTTGTAGCACTTGTCAGGGCTTAAAGGAGCCCTCCCTGGACCACTTGCTCGGGGTGTAGTGTGTGAAAGAGACATGCTGATAAGCAGCAGGAGAGGGAGACATCTGCTGGATGCTGAGAGGCACGGCACAGCAGAATTAGGCCACCCAAAGTTATGACCGTGTTGCCCTGGAGAGCTGTTTGGTAGGGACTTTTCACAGACAGTCAGCAACCACCGCAGCATCATGCTGGTGAAACCTGACGAGAGATGTTCGGCCGCCCACTGTTTGACCACATTTGTTTCAGAATTCCCCCTCATTCGTGCCAGCAATGTATCTGCTGATGTTTAAGACTTTGTGCAAACGCACTCCAGGTAATTCTACTCTGGTAGCGCTTAAGCTCAAAGGATTAGTAATACACTCTTATTCTCAAGGTGTTCCTTTGAAGTTTTACTTCCCGCTTAATCAAAGTGAAGAATTCCATCTTTTGTGTTTACATGCACTTAAGTGTGTGTGCGTGCGCGTGTGTGTGAGAGAGAAAAAGAGTGTGCATACTTGCAGTACTCTTTCTAAGATAAGCCCACCAGACTGAGCATAAACTCCCTAGCTGAGCACTCTGCCTCCATCGCGTTCGCTCTCGCTCTGTTTGTCACAGCGGGGGATCTTGGGGGACCCTTTATCAGTACTGAGCAGCTTTCTAAAGCCCTGCCCCCCCCTCCCACCTGTGGTTCCCCAGTTTGCCTTTTGTGTGGTGGAATGTGAGGCGGACCAACACTGATGGAGATAAACACAGAGGCACAGTGAGGGGACGGAGGCCTCGCTGGCAAACCAGTAAGACGCCTATTAATCCAGCCTCAACCCATTTCTCTGAGATGGTTGCAATATTGAGCGTCGGGGCCGAAATGGCTCCTGTCGTTACTGCTCACTGTTGGATCAGGATATGCACAGAAAAAAGAGATGCTGCAAAGCTGCATCTTATCTGCTGTTAGATGTCGGCATAAATTTAGATGTCTACGCCGCTCTGATAACCTTGACTGTGAGGTGTGCTTCCTTTTAGAGAGAGATAAGGTGATGTCCTCTCTCCATTGTGAATTTTCTTTCACAAGTTCTCTCTCAATTTTCTCATATTTCTTTTTGTCGTTAACAGAAAGTTTCATGCATTTGCCAAAAAATTTTAAAAAACAATCAAGCTCTATGATGAGTAGGGCTAAGTTATTATATTATTATATTCAGAATTTCTTTTCCAGTTTATTTGAGTGATATTGGAAAAATAACAAACACACTGATGTAGCTGCTATAACCTCAAAATGAGAAATGAAATTTAAGTGCACTCGTGCACCTCAGCTGGACACACTGAAATTGAAATCATGAAAATAAAGTGCATAAGTTCTTTTTGTGTCACTGAACTTTAGGGCTGGGTTTTGGCAACGACTTCACAATACAAGAGGTATCACGATACGTGGGTCCCAAAACAATACAGATATCACAAAAATAAATATTGTGATATAATGCCATATCGATTTTTAATCACAGCCCTATCAATGAGTCAGTATATAAAAGAGCTGCTGAACTGTTCAAATCTTCATATGCTACAAAGTCTACATGGATGACCTGACCGGTTCTAACAGATGACCCTCCTCTTCTCCTCTTCTTTCACAGTATAAAGAACTTTTAATGGCGCTCCGGTAGAGACTTCAAGATGAACACGTTACCATCAATGGACCGGCACATCCAGCAGACCAATGACAGGCTGCAGTGCATCAAACAGGTGTGTATAAACAGACATGTGGCAGCCCTGTTAGTGTCTTTCAGGGATTCTAGAGGCAAAGAGACAAGAATCTGCATTTTCTCTCCTTTCCTTCACTCCTTTCCCCTTTCAGCACCTTATATGGACATCAGTTTTTCTGGCCATTAGCTCCAGTCACACAGATCATGTTGCACAGGGTCATAGAGAGAAGGAGAGAGGGAGGCAAATCTGGCAGCGAACACAAGAAGAGACTTCAAAGTGGGCTAGCGAACCCCCACCCCTCCTCCACCTCCTGGTCCTGTTCTCTCTTACATCACGTTCCTGTCTCCTGACGTATGCCGGCCCCTTATTGTGGTTTCGCCTAAATGCTTCCTCGACTGCCTTACTTTCAGGAGACTCCTCGCAGACAGATACGGATAGAAAGACACATTCAAACAGACAGACATAACCCAGGGCTACCGCCTCTGCCTGTGATTAATAGTCTACAATAATTCATTGGCTGGCTGGCAGGCTGTGGGCTTATTTGTTTATGCTATGTGGGTGTGATCCTTTATATCTCCCAACATCCATATGACACCGTGCCTTACAGTGAATCAGTGAATGATAGGCCTTTGAGCTCGCGTTTATGAGGTGACATATCCCTTTTCTCTGCGCCTGCTGTTAAGACCCCACATCCCGCCCCCACCTGAACTCAAGCATCCACTATAATAACCTTTATCTAAACAGGCTCTCATTGCCTCAGCTCTCTGTTGCTTTGCATCTAGTGATTTGCTTGATGTCAGAATCACAGAAAAGCCTCCTTTCCAAAATGTCAGCGTTTCTTAAATGAATAGGAATGGGTGGAATTGACACCGCTCACTTCACAAAGCCTCCTCAGTTATTTTCTCAGGCGTCACTGATAAACCCCAAATAGCCCAAGTTAACACGTCCTGCTTAATAAACGCACTAATTGTAGTTTGGTTTATATACTCCTCAGCTCCAGCTGTAATAGAACTCGCTGTAAGCCAGACTTCAAAGGCAGTGAGTTAGACAGCGAGCCTTCAGCATGTGGCGGCTCTGCTAGCAGGGTGTTGTTTTGGTTTGAGGAAAGCCGCTGGCACGCAGCCAGATGCTGTGCTGTTTTTCATGCGGCCAGGTAGACGCTGAACAGCCCGATCCTCAGCCGGCCTTCAAAGGGACAAGTCAGTCCATCATCTCACAGAGGACAGTCTGTCAAACGTCTGGCTCTTTGTCTGCTAAAACCCTGTCACTGCTGCTGCTGCTGGTGCTGCTCAGTCCTCTCCCCTCCCCACCTCCCCGTTATTGTCCTCATCCAACCCTGAACGGCAACAACAACAAGCACAGCTCGGGCCCCATCCTCCTCCCGAAGCTCAGTGAAGCTATTTCGCTTCGCTGTCCTAACCCTCACACCAGAGTCGAGGATGTCAGGCGGAGTCGGTGGCGAGCGCTGCGGCAGGAGGAGCTGTGAGTTCAAATCTAGACAGACAGCCCCTGCTGTGCTAGTTCTGATTCCTCTCGCGCTGGAGGCTGATACGCCTCCCATCAAGCAGCAATAATGCCAGATTATATCACTCATCTAGAACAGGCTCTTCTCCTCCCTCTCACTCAACAAGAGCATCTCCTGCTTTCTCGTACTCTCTCTGCTTTCTCTTCACCATCAGTCAAACCCTTGTGAGAGTCTACGGCTAACTATATAATGGCTAATCTTCACATCAAAAAAGATGAGTCACTCAAGGCCTCTCTTGAAACTCATGATATCATTGAAGGCTCTCAGAGATTTTCTCCGCAGGCGGGTACCAAGTCTGACATGTTAGGTCTCATTCCCGCGGAAGAGTCCCTTTGTCACACGCCGCCGAAAAGCTATCCTTTCAGAACGCGCTCACCTCTGCTGCCCCCTAAAGACAATAGTTCTACCTTCTCTGCAAGAACACACAAAACAAAACGCTTCAACACCAGATGAGAATAATAAACGCTTTCAAGTGGGCTCAATCTCGCCGACTGAACGAGCTGCAGCTCTGCGCCGTTTCAGAGCCATTAACCTCCTGAGCCGTGAAGAAAGGGAGCCCAATTTTAAAACCGCTTATTGTGTCCTGCCAGCCTGAGTAGCCTTCAGACACTGGGAAGAAAAGACTCAACTGTTTCAGGCCTCAGTGAGCAGGCAAGAGAGACAGACAGAGACTGAAAGAGGTTAGACAACACACCAACGGCACGTATTGAGTCTGCACACACAGCTGCCAGGACCAAGGTTGTTTTCTTTGTGAACAGCCAAGCCAGCCAGTGGACTTCTGGTGCCGAGGCTCTGTTACACTCAGAAAGCAGGCAATGAATAAGAGGAAGAGAGAGAAGGAGGATTGGAGGGAAAGATTTGGTCGCTCTGTGGGTCATGGGGGCGAGGGCTGGGTGTTGCCAAGAGAGATTAACAGGAAACACTGGCATCATTGTTGATATGGGTGTGATCTTCTTCCCACAATGCAGCGGAGCCCTGAGTGGGCGTACGTTGGAAGGAGTCAAGGTCCTCACAGGGTTGCGCAGAAACACAAGACATTAAATGAAGGCAGTTTGGAGGGAGAGCGCAGGGCTGCAGAAATGTGTGGTTTCACTATTTTTCCAATTTGTAGTTAATCTGAAAAAAATAACACTCATTATTTCCCATTGTTTCTGATGGCCGTCTCCTTCCTCTGTGTTTGCACAGCACTTACAGAACCCGGCCAACTTCCACTCGGCAGCCACAGAGCTGCTCGACTGGTGTGGAGATCCCCGGGCCTTCCAGCGACCTTTTGAGCAAAGCCTCATGGGATGTCTGACGGTATGCAAACACCCATTATGGTTTTCCCTGGGTTTTCAGGTACTTTTTAGGTGACATGAGCGACTAATTAGATTTTGGAGGTTAAGAAACATGAGCAGATGGATCCACTTCTCAAATTCACATTGTATTTGGGTTATACATTTTTTTCTCACAAGGATTTTTTTTAGTTTTTTTTAAAGGATAAGTTTGTTTTTTGCATTTTAAGCCGTATATTTGGGATCATATACAATGTTCTGCAGAATTATTATATCAACCGGCGCAGTCCTGAGAGCTGGAGCTTGTTGCTGACGTCACCACTAGCTGAAAACAACTGAGGAGCATGTGCACTCAGACAGTCTATCAAAAAATACAATAAACGCTCGTTTTAAAAGACGTAAAACTCGCTGAATGTTTCGTGGTGTCTTCTCATGTACCGACAATAAAACACAAAATTCTTGGCATGTGATCAATAATATCTTGGTCAGGTATCTATCATTACTAGTGACATAATCATTTATACTTCCAAGATACATAACTTTGCATTCCTTGGGTATTACATATCCCAGAATGTCTTTGATTATAGCATGAACTTTTTCCCAGTATGACTGAATTTTATGACGTTCTGCAAAAAATGTGTGTATAATTTGCCTCTTTACTTCCACATATTACTTTCTCATCATCAAGGCTGTTGAGAACCAGTTCGTTTACTCCTTATTTTAGGAGTGATGAAATTGCAGGTTAAATTTTTCCATCCAGACTCCCTTCATACCCTCAAATTTGTAATGGTATGTTGTGTTCCACATGTTGATCCATTCTGTTAGTGTGATTTAAATATTTAATTCTTTTTCCCATTTATTCCTAATGTACATAGTAGAAGAGCTGCACAGTCTCTTAGATTGTGGTATAGCAAAGAGATTACTCTTAATTTCGTCCCACTGTATGATTGTATGATTGTTTCTGTTACACCATGTGGAATTTTTGAGGTTTGTATTTCCTTGATAACATTTTCCTTGTAAGTTTAAGTAAAAACAGTCTGCAGCAGGCTGCAGCTGCACCAGGTTTGTATCCAGCAGTTATCCATGCAGCTGCTCAGGCTGTCAGGGGCTCGTGACACAGGTTAAAGTCCTTGTCACCCACTGCTTCTCTCCACTTAACACACACACACACACACACACTCAAAAGAGGCTTGAACAGGACTGTGGTTAACCAGTCACCTCTGGCTATCGCCTTTCAGTTCACCGGCTACCGCTCATCGATCTGGGCACAAGGCCAGAGAGCTGGCCCGCACCAGGTGTGTGTGAAAACACTCACACACACAAACGCCCTCTTATATACACAGTCACATGTGTGAAAGAGGCTTTGGTGCAGAGAATTGAACATTTCACACGTTTATCGCTACGATCAGTCTTTGAAACACTGAAACAACATTGTCCCCAGCTGAAGTGGTAGCGTGAGCAAACAGATAAATGCTCATTAATGTGTAAATCACAATAAAAGCCTCTTAAAGGCTGATAAAGAGCTATACAATGGAGCCCACCACTGAGATCCCTCCCAGCATGGGGCCGTTTCCATCAGCTAAATTGTTTCATCAGACTAGGAGAGCAAACGGCTTCTTATCAGGAGAATTAAAGCGTGCAACAAGTCAGCGCATTCTTTCAGGGATTTTTGCTTTCATGACTGCCTCGCTCATAATGTATGAGAGCACTGAGTTGCAATTTAACGATGGCTGTGCTTCTATTTCAATCACAGCCCTTGCGATTTGTGGCAGCGGAGGGAAAAGTAAATGTCTGCCTCGTGTGGAGATGCCTGTTCCCTCTGGCATGTTGTACATGTGGAGGTCATCCTCTGATCTCTGGTGGAGTTTTGGCTCCAGAGCCAATAAAAGATGACACAACTAGGCTGTCAGCCTTGCACAGTGAGCTCTGGCTCTTTCTGTATGCATACTGTATCGAGAGTGTGGGTAATGTCTGTATTATTTCTGCTTCGGGTCTCAAAATTGCCCACAACTTGCAAGGAGCTTTCTTTCTCATACATGTTTCAACAACAAGCAAGGGCTGCACGAATCTTGCTAAAATGTGAATCACAGTTTTCTCACACGATTCTCCATTTTTCAACAAAAATATTTATTGCGCAAGTTTAAATAAAAAATTGCTGTCTACAACAGGCATAACTTATAGTAAAGTGCTGGACTTAAACTTATAAGTGTTTGTCTGGCGGCTGGGACTTTTTAATGTGATTCCTTGTTCTTCAAAGTTAACTCACACTGAATTTTGTGGTGACATTGGAGCTGGTTATAGAGATTCGTAGTGTTACCTTGTGGTGCTGCAACGATGTCAAAGCATTGCTTGCGGATTATTACTCCTTGTGCATCATTGTCAGGTTTTGTCAGTTCCATACAGTGGAATGTTCACCTTTTTTCAGTACAAGTTCATTATTACTCTCGCTGACACCATCGGGTTTTCCTCAATGGCTCTCATTTTATTCTTTCGCATGTAAAATGCGGCTCCAACTCCATCAAGTAAACTGACTTCTGTCTCCTTCCTGCTTGTCTACACATGACACCGCTGATGTAGCGTCTGGTTACCGTAGCGACAGTAAGTGACAGCGGAGCGCTTTACATAAGGAAGAGACATGAGAGCGATGATTGAGTTGTTGGGCTGAATTATCTGCTAATCTCTGGCCTGATTGCTGAATTAATTGCATTTTATTTGACACAGTGTCAGTGTGACTGAAATACAAGCAAGTGAATCGCCGTCTTTTATAAATGAGATCGCATGTATGTATGAATCGAGATCGTGATTTTTTTACGCTTAATTGAGCAGTCCTACAGCAAGTGGAACTAAACCACAAAACTGATGCTTTTTTCCTCCAGCAAATAGATAAACGACACATGAATGCCCCAGTAACCCCTCAGCAACTTTTGTACAGTGTCCTCATATTGACAGAAGTATGGGCCTGGATGTACATCCTCAGAGGGGATTAAACTGAAAAAAGCTTATGAGGTGAAACACAATAAAATCTGTTTTAAATCTATGCTAGCCTCGGCCTCACTCACTGACACACGAAATGAAACGACCAGTAACAACTTGATTCGACTGCTTGTCAGAATCATCACAGTTTGCATAACATAGCAGAGTTGAAAAGGTTATGATGTGGGGTATTTATCCCTGGAATGACATTTTCATGTCTCCTAAGCAGCATTAAACAAACGCAACATGAATTACTGGAACTGTAAAATGTTGGTTACCACCTCTTAATTTAAAACTATTAAATAAACCTCATTTATTGGCAGAATTCTTTCGTTTTTATATTTAGTACTTAAGCAGCCATTATAGCTGTGACAAAGGCCCTTTATGATCCCTGCTAGCTGTTTTGTTGGCTCTCTAAAAGGCACCCCAGCTGACCTTGTTAGCAGTAATGTGTGTTTTGAGGTCAGAGGGAGCAGAGGAGTCGTCATCTGTAAGCAGATAAAAGCAAAGGGGGTTTCCCTGCTAATAATGATTTACCCCTGTCTCCTGAGTCCTGTTCACCATCACTTAGCATCCAAGTTTAACGTCGTATAAGAGACCAGGAGACTCCTGCTTCATGTCCCATAAATGTTGAACCTCTTTTTGAAGCCATTAACACAGAAGGATTATTTGAATCTTACAGCTAGGGGACTGTTGCCTA
>JAQFJA010000003.1:15307140-15321990 GCA_029874485.1 Naso brachycentron
AGCTAACATTATCGTTTCTAACATAAACTTCAAGTCACAAACATAAACGTTTTGCTATAGTTCTGTTAGACACGTCAGACTTTCTTTACCTCAGTTGCTCAGTCTGCCATCTCCTCTCAAATCTTCCCTCTTGTCTCCAGCTTTGCAGCATCAGGGTGAGTTCGGTCAAGTCACCTGGTTGGGCGGTGATAGATTAATGTGACTAACTTTATGGTAATGGTGTCCAGCGGTTCATACCAGGGTAGAAATCGAACTCACCCCTCGCTGTTTCAGCAGCGTTTGAACAGTAACGAATCAGAATCCAAACAACAGACACCAGTGTTCAAATACTGTGGCCGCCGTGAAATTCCTGCCCTTCTTAGCATACTTATTTTTCAAATTCTTTATTTAAAAGATGGATATACAAACAATAAGGCAATCATCAACAGCCTCTCATCTTTCAATGTAAACCGAACAGTTTAAAATACACAGAATACAAAAGGAACTTTAAGGCAATCAGGCCTTATAATGTAAAATAACCGAAAATTCAATGTAATAACATAAATTAGGCATCATTAACATAGGGTAACCAAAATAGATAAACTGTAATAAAGACTGATGAGCAGTTGTTTTCAGGACTGTCACTCTTTGGCACCTTTAGCGTTCATTAATTTAAGGGACTGAATATAAAGTTGAATTTCATCATAGTAATGTGTGAAGCTGGGTGGATGCTTAGCATACTTGTAAACCCATTGAATGCTGTTCAGTGTTTTTTTAATCTTTCTCCTCCGTGTCTCAGACAGTGGGATCGGTCTGGAGAGCGGAGTGTACATCACCGCCATCGTCCAGGGCAGTCCAGCCGCCAGGGAAGGTTCCCTCACAGTTGGAGACAGACTGATCGCTGTGAGTCTCTGTTAGCTTCTTAGAAATCCTCTTTTTATTTATTTTTTAATTCTTTAATATACTCCCCTCATCCACAACCACCACACTACAGCTCACTTGGGTTCCCTTGGCTTTCTAATCCAGGCCTTGTTCCATTTCAGTATCCACACTCCAAACCCCTGATAAGGTGGGATTTGGTTTAGTATGTGAAGCAGTAAAAGGAAAAAGTCTCCTGCTTTGATTTAATCCTGCAGAAACTTGCAGCTCTAGAGGGCTAGGTGGAGCTGTCTTCACACACTCTGTTGTAATACACTCTCACATGAGGGAGCGGAAGAGAAAAAGGCAAATGTGAGAAATGGAACTGTGCATATTTATCTCAATCTTTCTGAAATGTGACCTTTTCTCTTATGCTAATCCACCAGCAGCAGCAACAGAAACCTTAACTCCCTCGTTAGTTTAAAGTGAAGCGTGAAACCTGTTCATTACCTTTTAAATCCCTGAGCACCGACATATCTCTGCTCACCATTTAGCAGCATAGCAGCCTCCTCCGTGTAGCCAGGGAGCTGATATGCCAGATGATAGCTCAGCTGCATCCACAATTAGCAATGGTAAGTACAGATGATGTGTTAAGAGATCTTAACCGTGGGAAAGGATCGTATTTTATTGTGCCCTTGTGGACGTTAATCACACAAGTGTATCAGGTTATATATAACTTATTTAATGCTTCATTCAGTTTAGAAAAAAAGAGTCCAGTGTGCTGATTCGGCTATAAAATATGCACAGGTGCAACTGAATGTCGGTAGCTAAACTACAGGGTGAGGCGAGTTCAGAGGTGTGCGATAAAATATTTAATTGTTTAATGATAAATCTCAGCAGTGATACATCACTCATGTTGCTCTTTAAAAACTGACCGTTAAAGAAAAAAAAATCGCTCGAGTTGAACCCTTTGTGATGGAAATGCGAGGATTTTAAATGCGAGGCTTCTTCAGACTGAAATGTGCTGTTCCAGATTTCTTAATGTTTCCACACTGCAGCAGAGAGAGACACATTTCAGGCACCGGGCGCTGTCTCCTCGTCTGTCTCTGTTCAGCAGATTCAGTATGTGTCCTTTGTTCATTTGCAAACACGCCAGCCGCATGGTAATAAAAAAGACTAGTGGTGTGAATCTTTCAGTACCTCACGATTCGATTCTTGGAGTCAAGATTCGATTCAAAATCAATTCTCGGTTCAAAAATTGAATCCTGATTCACCATGTAGGGGGTTTAATTTCAGAATCTACAAGACAGAGTGGCAAATTATGGCATGAAAACAGAGTAAAGTGTGTACAAAATTCGGGAGGTTTTTTGTAAACTGCTAAAATGTTAACATGCAAAGACAATCTTTAGACAAAAGGTAAGATTTATTTATGATAAACTTGCACAAGTACAAACTTTTTGACAAAGTTTTAAGTTTTTGAATTCTCAGGAATTTCAGTAATAAGTTCAAGTTGTATGAAGTTGATCGACCCGTAATCATCTAAGATATTCGTCATTTATATCATACATTTATCAGCTGGCTGATGACAAGAAACTTCATTAAAAAACGATTTTTAGGATTCATGAATCCATTTTGAATCTCAGGAATAAGAATCTAAATTCCTATGTGAACCATTTTTTTTCACCACCCCTAAAAAAGACAAACGTGTGTTGCTACAGTGTTTAAGGACCTGTCCTTATTTCCAATGTCTTTCTCTATTCCCCAGATAAATGGCATCGCTCTGGATAACAAATCTGTGACAGAGTGTGAGGCTCTGCTGAGGAGCTGCAGGGACTCTCTCAGCCTCTCTCTCATGAAGGTGGGCCACACTCACCTCACTTCCTGAGCTCCTTTTTTACTTCACCTATGCCAAAAATCGTCAGGAGCTCTCTTTCTACTTTTGCATGCCCTACATAGCAGTTTTACAACTTTAGTTGTTAAGAAAGTTGAATAATTCACACATGGTAAGGCTACTTGGTGATGGTTGAAACTGGACTATATGTGAGCTGGAGGACTTGTCATATGTGCTGTTTGACTGATGTAGAAAATAAATGTCACTTTATTTTTTACTGCCCTTTTTATGAGAAACTACGCAGACTTGTTTAACAACATAAAAACAGATTTTGGTTTAGTACATATGGATGATGCATGAAGATTAAGTCGGTTATTTACATATGAAACATCTAAACTACCTGGTTACCTGGAGAAAGCATGAAAGATAAGAAAAGAAGTCCTTCATCAAGATAAATTGTAAATTTGCTAAATTTGTATTCACTGTATTTGATGAGCACAATTGCACATTTTCTCTTTTTTTACTAGAACATGAAGAATATTCTATTTAGTAGATCAATTTGTCATAGGCATCTATCTCTATTGATATTCGTAAAACCAGAAGATGACACATGCTATGTGTTGGGATGGTGTCTTGTAATCCCATGTGGGATGGGCCAGACTGGCATGACACTGGAATGAAAATATAACAAATGAATGAATATTCTTTTGTCTGTCCTCTCCACAGTTCTTCCCTCACAGCACATCAGGGCAGAACATCTTCGAGAGTCTGCGCGAGTCGTCGGAGAAGTCCAACGGGCGCATTCACCTGTCTGAGATCCACTCCCGGAACAGTCGCAACCTCAAACACAACAGTTCCACACAGACTGACATCTTCTGCCCTGATGTCGGAAGCACCAGCACAAGTAGCATTTCCGGGGAGAGGAGGAAGGTCCGAGGTGAATCTGATGAGGTGTTCAGCGATATCAGCAAGCCGTTCTCCACGGGTTCCCTCCATGCCACGAGCCTCCGGCCGGCCTCTGACTTGGGCACTGGCCGCTACAGTGCTTTCCAAGAGTGCTGTCCTTACACAAAGGCGCCTTCCTCACTGCCCTTCGACCCTGTCTCTCCCTCAGACTGCATCACCATGGAGACAACCCTGGAGAAGAAGCACAGCGGGGGCACGTGGCCGAAAATGATGGTTGGTGGTATGTCTGTTGCACCAGATAACACCAGTCCAGTCACAGCTGCAGCGCAGCTCTCCATCTACAAATCCCCAAAGCAGAGGAAGTCCATCTTCGACCCGGACACTTTCAAACGCCCAGAAACACCTTCCTCCAAGATGGAGTACATGGCAGCCAATCAGATTGCAGCTGTGGCTGCTGCTGCAGCTGCAGTTTCCCACTCTCCGCAGCCCTCAAAGACAGAGTCCCTCTCCTCATCATCCACCCCGACCCCAACCCCTCCGACCCCACCCACGCGCAGTGACTCCTTTAAGTTCAAACACAAGCATCAAAGCAGCTCTGCCTCTGACTGCACCATCACCTCAGACGGGAAGGGAGAGGCTGTCATCTCCATGGCAGCGGGGGAGAGCAGAGAGAGGAGCGAACGAGAAAGAGACAGAAATGGAAACCACTATTTCCTGGATGGCAAGGTCCTGACCTCGAGGAAGTCGTGTGACGAGGACATCGGCCGAACCAGAGGGGAGGAGCCAGAGGTGAAGAGGCCGCGCCCCAAATCTGCCCCCGCCCTTCGACGTAGGATGACCCCTCAGACCATCACTCTTCCCACCTTCCAAGTGAGTCTATGTAAAGCCTCAAAAATGAATCTAGACTTTTTATGAGGTGCCTTTCCCTGCTCTAAAGTATTCTTTTGCTCCCTGCATCACGTCAGAGCAGTTTGATTGGAAGCTTTTCTAATAGAAACTGAGAACATGATGCATTTGGGTTTAAATTCAGAATAAGACCAACATTTCAAATCATCCCAGTGGGCCAAAGCATCCATTTTGTAATAGAATTTACAGCCCCGTCAGAGTTATGCCCCCGGGACTTGCCTCTTGGCCAGTGTGTCGGAGTGATTGATGCCTCTGCACTGGTACAGCCACCCAGTCCAGTAGCTGAGTCAGTGCCTCGGGCTCAGACTACCATGCCTGACTACTTTTCGGGCCCCTGAAGCACACAAGACAAAGCGGGGGGGATAAATGTTCATTTTACTGTTGCAAGATGTTCATTCTGTCATTTTTCTCATATGGTACTTGTCTCCAGCAAAGGGTGGAGGATTTCTCCCAAGAGGTAACGGTGTTTTGTTTCCCTGCAGGGGAAAATGGTAACCGTTTGTTTCTGTCATTCATCACAGAGCTACTCCAACGACGAGCACTCGCCAGAGCCCAGAGACATGCTGCGTTCCTCCCCGAGCCGCTCCCACAGGCACAGCGTCGGCTTCGTCCCCACAGTCTACAACGGCAGCCTACCTCCGAGTGGGTTTTTCAATGTTTACATGAGCGCACTGTAATCATAGACTTCCCCCATCTCTCTAACATGTCGGCGTGTCTTTGCTCTGTCAGATTCAGCCCACCGGGGTCTCGCTCCTTGCCCTGCTGTGACCGCCGTGATGAGGAATCCAGTGTACACCGTGCGCAGTCACCGCGTTCATACCAGCAACTGTCCATCTGTCGCCTCCCAGATATGTCACCAGCACACCCACACCAGGTTACCTCACAGTTTCTTTGACCGGCGATTAATGTCAGTGGCTTTTTAATTGTCAGATCAACATATCTGACGAGGCTTGTTCTGATTATGACTAATATATTTTAATTAGCCAGCTTCCTGAAGACAAAATCACATAATTAAATTTGGTGTTTGGGTGAAAATAATTTCCTTCTGTTGCTTCGCCTTCCTGTGACTGCGCTCAGTCCATCAATTTCATTAACTCAAACCTGTGAGATACCCTGCATGTTTAATTGTGTAAGCATCGTATGCATAATTATGAGCGTTTCCTAAGGCGTGTTTTATTTGTTCTTTGCAGCCCTCAGCACCAGGGTCGTCTGAGCCTGGACCTGAGCCAGCAGAAGCGCACGAGCGATTACTCGGAATCTTCATCGTCACGCAGCAGCAGAGCTTCACACGGTACAAACTCACTGCCCTCCAGCGCACGGCTCGGTCAGTCTGGCACGCACGCACGCACACACACTCACTTAAAGGTCACCGACTCGATGTCCCTTTTGTCTTTTCGGATGTTATGTCACAGCATTCATCGCCGTATCATCTCATCCCTCTGCCAGGTTCTTCCAATAATGTCCAGTACCGCACAGAGAGGATCAAAATCCCTTCCACTCCCCGCTACCCCCGCTCCATGCTGGGGTCAGACAGAGGTACTGTGCTCACTCACCGCACAAGAATTGAAATACTTAAAAGGCCTTTAGATCAGGCTGCAGCAGCTGGAGGTCCAGCTGTCTTTTTTAAGTAGTTTGCCGACCCCCAGGCCTGTTTTTTTTTCTTTGTCAGGCTCACAGAAACTGTCAGGTCAAAGTTTTAAATTGAAGTTTTACTGCACTGGAAAAAAGAGAACAGGAGCCACCTTTAATGTCATGCCCAGATGTTGAAATATTCTTTAAACATCTGAATTAGCCAGTTTGAACCTTTCAGTCTGTCACATTTTGACACTTGTGTCTCCTCTGCAAATTGTAATTATGTGCATCCTGATCCTTGAATGGTGGTCAAAAAGAAATTATTTGTCTGTGTCAAGAGTCTCTTCAGGTGGTTAGAAACACATTTTTCTTAACTTTAAATTTGAAAGCCACCTGTTTCCAAGCTTCTTTAATTAAACAAAGCTTCTATTTGCAGAAACTCAATGAAAAAACTGCTGACCGGCAGCTCAGGTGAAAATATCCCTTTCAAAAATGAAGTGTCAGAGTATTTGTGGATGTGAAACAAGTGAGATGAGGTGTGAACTGTCCTTTATAAAAGCTGTTTGTATCAGAGAGTGGTGTGAACGCAGTTGTACTCAGATGTCAGTTTGTATCTTTGTGTGAGATGTAAATATCACCTTGGACTTTTTATGTTAATTTTTTAATTTGCGCATACACATGATTTCATGTAATTACATTATTAAAATACAAAAGATGTGTCAGGAGAGGTCAGGAAGCCATAAGGATCATGCAAGGGACCTCACCTCTTTTACAAGAGAAAAAAATAATAAAGATTAACAAGACAGTTTCAAAAAAAAAAAAAATCTTAGTAGAAAAAAGAAAAAAAAAATACACACAAAAACAGCAGCTTTTAACATGTAAAAGCTAGTCAATCAAAACAGTCATCTAATGAAATTATAGAACCACAAAAAAGAATTGTTAAGTTCATAAATGAAGAGTTTATAATCAATCAAATAAAGAGTAATACTGAAGTAAACAATGATCTAATGACGTTATAAAAACACAATAACGAGTTCATGAGTTCATAAATAAAGAGTTTCTAATCAATGAAGTAATCACTAATAATCTATCAAAAAGACAATGGTCTAATGAAATTATGAAAGCACATAAATTGACTTCACAAACTCTTACTCAGTCTTTTCTGATCCTGAATCCAGGCTCCCTGTCGCACTCTGAGTGTAGCAGTCCCAGTCTCATCACACCTCCACAGTCGCCTCTCAATCTGGAGACCTCCTCCTTTGCCAGCAGCCAATCACAAGGCTCCATTTCCACTTTGCCTCGGATCTCAGTCAGCCCCGTGCCAATAGGGGAGCGCAGGAAAGACAGGTAACGAGTGCTCTTTTGAGTCAGTATACCAGAATATTTCCAGTTTGCACTGTTGTGATGTTGCTGACTGCTGAAAAAATTTCCTGATCTGGCAGGGTTCCAGGCGAACTGTTTTTTTTTTTTTTACAAAGAGCGCTGTCGCCTCTTACTGAAAATTTTTAGGAGCGCAAGCAGGAAATTTAGGGGCCGCACGTTAAATTGACCTGCAACGTAAATCTGAACTTTCTGCATTCACATAGTTTTCTTTTCATGTGTTGTTACTTCCTACACTAACTGTTACAGATTTGGATTATTTTTCATAAAATAAAGTCAAAGAGAGTAGGCGAGTCTGTTTGCCAGTAAAAAACAACAAAAAAAGTCACTTGTAAGGCTGACCATTTAGCGTAAATGAAAGTGAAAGAAAATCTAAATTTTAAGAAACATTTAGACTCTTAAATAATTCCGGTTAAAAGACTCTTTAATTAACTTCTGCTAATTACATTCTTCATCTGATTCAGATGTGATCAGCTGTCATCTTTGATGTGTATGTGTTAAAAAAAAATTAAAATTTGGACTCTAAAAAGTCGGAATCGCAGCCTCCCGCTCCCTCAGCCGCGGTGCTTTGTCCTGTGGGCGTTTGCTCACTTTTTTGAGGGGAATCTTGCGTGAATCGAGGGGGGCAGGTCTGAACTACACCTCCCAAAAACTTTGTAGCCGATGGTTCTGGAGTTACAGCTCTGAACGGGACCATCAGGCGCTACACAGGCGCTCCCAGGTGTGTGACACGTCTCACGTCTCTCAGGGTGATCCCATTGGGCCACACTGATGAACTCCTTCCTTTTTATTCAACATGAAAAAAACATGTCTGCAAATTTGTAGTAGTTGTAAAAATTACTCACATTGTCTCAAAAAATGGTGGCAAGGCGTGACCATTTGGTCGCAGTCTGGAGACCCCCCACCACGACAAACATTAACAGTGGCAAATTGGAAGTCGTCTGTCAGAACTGACCTGTTCTAAGTATAAATCAGAAGACTGTTATCGGTGTCCAATCAATCAGACCAATGGGATCCTGAGAGACTGGCTCTACAAACGGTGTGGATGTTGAGTGAATGATGGATAGTGTGATTATATGGATCACTTCAGAAGCGGATACAATATGGCCCATGTCTGCCCTCATGGATCCTCCTAGGCTATTTCAAAAGGCGTTGCCAGGCAACAGGTCTATCACAGTCAGAGCTGTGCAATCCCTCATTGAAATTCAGATTGAAATCCTATTAAAACTCTTTTTAATAATTTTACAGAAGCCTCTTGTTGTTTCTTAAGAACGAAGCAGCGATCTGCCAATATGTTGGAATTTTCATTTTATTCTTTCCTTCAACGGCTCTGTCCCATTTTGTATCACCGACACATCTCAGTCTTTGACACTGTTGCTGTCTCTGTATGATATCTGTCCTCCATTCTCCTCTTTATCTTCCTCCCACCTCTCTGCAACCCTCCGCTTTCAGATCTCTTTACCGTAATCGATCTTTTCTAAGGATTCCTCTGGCTGCAAGGCCGAGGTTCTCCTCTCTCAGGAGCCTCAGGTTCGTTCTTTCTCACAATGCTAAAGTCAAGGGAATGCCCCCCACCCTTCCCCGAAGTCGTTCACAGCCATGCTTCAATGCAGCCGGGTAGATAACACTCAGGAGCAGAGTAGCCTTGTGCAGTTTATATGCACTATATGGAATGCAAAACAAGACTTGTGATGTTTTTTCACCCTCTACAAGAGCGCGGTTGGATTTTCAGATTGCTAGTCCTTTGCATGCCTCAGTATGAGTGCCTTAGGAAACAAGAAGAAGTGATAGACCCGATTAGCTTCACTTGGTGAACTTCAAACGCTCAGTGTTATGTTTATATGTCTGCACTTGTCTCCCACCATGTCGGAAAACCTACTTGATTCTCCAATATTGCATGCAGTGTCCGTGCCCTATGATGACGACATGGTTTATATGCATGCGTATATTTCAGCCTTAAGCCAAGTCACCCTTTAATGTGCAGTATGTATGTTATGCAATGGTATTATTATTGTTATTATTCAGCCTCAAGCTTTTAGGTCATGATCTTGTTTGTACACCACCTCTCTGTTTGCCCCCATCTGTGGCTGCTAATCCATTCCTCTTATCTGCCTTCATCGAATTGTGTGCCATGTCCAAAGCCAACTTGTTATGAAGACACACAAAGTTCATGCAAATCTCCTTCGTGTGAAGGGATTTCCCTTGCCTGGCCATTCATGTTCTCCGAACTTGTCCAGTTTCCTCTGTAAGTCCTGGCCTGAAGTGGCTCTGGAGAGATGATCAACTTACAGACCTGGAGGGGAAACTTATGCTCAGGATCAAACTTTAAACACAAGTTCATCTTTCTGTTGATATTTTTTGTGATTTGGACGAGACAGAATTTTATATAACTGAGGCAAAAAGTTTGAGTGACTCTCCAGAGCTGTAAATAAGTCGTTCATGGCATCGTGTCACCCTCTCAACCTGCTCCTGTGTGGTATCCTTTACTGCTTTTCCGGGATGCTGTTCATTTACACACACTCCTCCTTCCCATCAGGCCATACCTGGAGGAACCCCGCAACGTCATCGTGCACAAAGGTGCCGAGCCTCTAGGCATCTCCATCGTCAGCGGGGAGAACGGAGGGATCTTTGTCTCTAAAGTTACTGGAGGTAGCATCGCCCACCAGGCAGGGTTGGAGTATGGAGACCAGTTACTGGAGGTATGAACAAGGAAGTTTCACTTTGAAGTGAATTCCAGTCTGTTTTCGACTTCTCAGTAGTAGCAGAGATCGCCCCTATCTTCTACAAATGTTAAAATATAACCATGTGTTTACTTTAGTAGATCTCACACTTTTAAAGCCCACTGCCACTCGTGTTGAAACAGGGTATAGAAACACTAGAGGACACATGAAAGTTGCTAGGTATAGGTAATTCACACTTCTAAAGAGAACGTCTGTGTTTATTTGGTCAAAAATCGCTGAGAGGGGAGCCAGAGGAAAAAAGTTATTATGCCTGGAAAAATAGTTCCTTACAAGTGCTGCCTTTCTAGCTTGAATATTAGCATGAAGAAGGATTTAGACACAGACATTCTATCTAACTAAAGCTGAAACACATTTTCAGCTAAATTTACTGAATATGGTCGAGTTACATATTGTTGCTTTAAATAAATAAAACATTAAGACATTAATATGACACTCGTAGAAATCTTGTTAAAAGAGTTTTTTCCTCCATCAGTAGTAGTTTAAAGAGACCAAGAAACATCCTCTGGATCTTTTACTCTGTAATCATGATGTGTTGAGACTGACTGGTCTGCATCATGTAATGAGACTTAAAATATCATAAATATGAATGAGTGACTTCACATGCATCTGAGCTGCAAACAGTGATTAGATACAGATGTTAAAGGGCAAGTTGTGGCCGTCTGTTGGAAAATGGACGTATCCTCTGTCAGCTCTCATGTGTAACTCCCGTATCACACTTTTCTCCCTTCATTAGTATAATGGCATCAACCTGCGAAATGCTACCGAGCAGCAGGCTCGTCTCATCATCGGCCAGCAGTGTGACACCATCACCATCATGGCCCAGTACAACCCACACATGTACCAGCTGGGCAACCACTCTCGCTCCAGGTAACACGATGCTTCCTGTAGATTACAGATGTTTTAGTGTCGGGTCAGTTTTTCAGGTGTGCTGCTTGGCTGATTCATGAGTCAGTTCCAGTGAGTGTTTTAGTTTAAGGTGGCATGGATATTTCTAATCGTTTATATGGCCAGGTGTTCTCTAAATGCATTTGTGAAGTTTTTCTTGTCAGCAGGAAGGCCAGATGATACATTTTCTTTGCATTTACACTTTTTGTAGCTGAATGAACATAAAGAATCTCTGAAACAGCAGTTGTTCACGCAGATGCCAAGAACAGAGATATAATTACCTGTATAGTTGTTCATCTTTAAGTATTCACAATATGCCAGATTGAGTCCAACAAATGTTACAATTTGGAATTCGATACAATATTTGAGAGCTAAAGAAATGTCAGTTTTTATTGATTGATTTGATTTTTTTTAAACTGTCGAGAGCAGCCACAGTCGCTACTGTCTTTTTTCATTCTGTTATCTCAAGATCACAAAATACTCTATTCATTTTCCTGTGAAAAAAAAATTTGCATCTTGAGTCACTTTTGAGTTGAGCTATGTTTTGGAAGAAGACTGAACTGTGAAGCTGTGGGACATGCCTGGATGTTCCAGAATTTTATTTGAGTAATTGGTCCTTTGTGACACACATTAAACCTGAGGCCTGCGTAATGCAATTTTGTTGATGGAGCCAAATCTTTTCTAATTTTGTCTTTTTGGGTTTTCATTGGTGCAGCTCCCGCCTGGAGCCAGTCAGCACTCAGTCAACTCCCCAGGGGAGCGGAGCTGGCACCCCCGACAATCACTCCACCATCGATACACTCAGCGAACAGGACGAAGGCACGCTCACTCCCTCCTCCAAGCAGACCACACCCACCACCAGCCCTCGCAATTTCATCAGGTAACTCTACAAACAATGAAAGAAAGACACAAAACCAGCCATAAAGACATTCTGTGTGAGAAACACCTGGATTAACTCTATCTGTCCTCTAGAATGCCGTCTGAGGGCAGCAGGAAGGTGAGTGAGCCGCGGCTTGTGACGGTGCGAAGGCCTGGGGTGGAGGTAGGCGTCACGCTCTGTGGAGGGAACCTGCGGGGCGTCTACATAGAGAGTCTGGATGAGGACAGTCCAGCCAGAGGACCTGAGGGGCTGCTCGTTGGAGACCTCATTCTGGAGGTGTGGACTCAAAGACACAGGCAGACTCACACAAGATGTTGCCCAAGGTTTTCACAATGAATGTAAAGCCCGCTGCAGACTGTGCGATTTTGACCCGTCCCAGACGAATGATCACTTAACATGGTGACATCGTTGATGTGGTTCTAAAACGGTGGTCCTACGTCAAATAGTGAGAGAGGCTCATAGTCTTAAAGACAGCCTGGCAAGGAAAGTTATCACATTTCAGCAACAAGGCAACAACTCAAAGTGCTTAACATCAAGCATAAAAGTGCAAAATAAACAATAAAAGCCCATTTAAACACGTAATATTAAAACAAGTCGTTAAAAACTAAGAGAAAAGGAAATAAAAACAGCTAAATCAGAATAAAAGAGTTATGCAATTCCAGAATAAAAGTTTAAGTACAGTGAAGAAATAGTGTCTTAATAAAAGGCAGCAGCAAATATAAAAGTCTTCAGTTTTAATTTAAAAGCATTGAGGGTTTGGGCAGACCTGCAGTTTTCTTGGAGTTTGTTCCAGATATTTGGTGCATAGAAACTGAACGCTGCCTCACCATGTTTATTTCCAGCTCTGAGGACAGACAGTTAACCTGTCCCACATGATCTGAGGGGACGATTCGTAATTTTATAGAAGATCAGTAATGTGTTTTGGTCCTAAACGATTCAGTGTTTTATAAAGCAACAGTAGTATTTTGAAATCTATTCTCTGAGAGACAGGAAGCCAGTGTAATGACCTGAGAAGTGGGGTGATGTGATTCACTTTCTTGGTGTTAGGGAGGACTCGAGCAGCAGCGTTTTGTATCAGCTGCAGCTGTCTGATGGACTTTTAGGGAGACCAGTGAAGACACCTTTACAATAGTTGAGCTTACTGAAGTTAAATGCATGAATAAGTTTTTCAAAATCCTGTTGAGACAGGAGTCTTTTTATCCTTGATATATTATTGAAGTGATAGGAGGCAGACTTTGTAATTGTCTTAATGTGGCTGTTAAGATTCAGGTCTGAATCTGGGACAAATTCTGACAGTGTCAGAAATTTAGGATGACCGCCTCACAGTGTCTACATCCCAACCAATAGAAATGCAGCTGTAAATGACGATCAATGCAACAGCAGCACTAAACCCAAACAAACAGAGGGTTAGCATGCTAATAAATACTTAGCTCAGCCCATGTTGGCCTCTTTTCCGTCGCCATGACAGCGTGTACATTCTCCACCTCTTCCTCTTCTGAGTTTATTCAACATACCAAAATACGACAACTGCAAGGGCTCTTTCCTCGTTTGGCTTCATTGTTTTTATCTTCAAAAATAGCAGCGCACACGAATGACGCATGCTGACGTGGCACAAGTAAAGACGCTTCATTGGCTCGCTTCATAGCCTGGATTTAGTGGGCCTGATCATTGCTTATATCAAATTTAATGCTGTACAGGCTTATCAGATCAATGTCGCACAGTGTGGCAGGTGGTGCAAGTGCATGCTAAAATTGCAGTGTGTGTAGTGCGGGCTTTAACACCTGCACATAATATAGAAACACGAGCGACTGCCCCATATCATGCAAAAATGCAAATTTTGTTGGTTTTTGTTATATTCACACCTCAGTGCATATTCAGTCAGATGAGTAACTGCTGCGACAAATCTTTTTGAATGGAAGTTTTATTCAGTTTCACAAATGGAATCACTGTTGATTTTGTAGGACAGTGAAGAGTTGTAGGTGTAATCTCAGTTTGTTTTTTGTTTTTTTTAAGAGATCTCAAAGCTAAACTCTTTGTAAGATGTTGCAAAGCTCCGTGCGCTTATCTTACTGCACTGCCAGAAGGCAGTGGCATTTCTTTCCTGCCTGTCATTGTTCTTCATTGATCGTCTCCCCGAATGCGTCTCCTCTCACTCCATGTTTCTGATTTGTCCAGAGCGTCTAAAACTCACAATATAAAATTCATGTCATGCTCCCACTTAGCCCCACGCCACAAAGAGCCTGCTGACTGAATTGCCATGCAGCTTTGTCATCAGGCTGCACAGCATCAGTCTGTCCTTCAATCTCTCATCCTGTTTGTTTTCTTCCCCACATACATGGCACAAATCAATACTGCGACACTTTAATACAGCTGAAAGCTTGGAGGAAATGTAGGCTAGTGGAACCTTCACCGGCACGGCAAATTATTTCACAGATGAGCGTAAACACTTGCTCATGTTTCTCCGCTTCTCACCGTGTGTTGGTCTTATTTTTCATGATGTGAAATTCACTTGCCCGCTGTGTTTCTATTCCCATCCTCATTATCTCTTTTCTTTCAGTACAACTCGGTGAATATGAAGAATAAGACAGCGGAGGAGGTGTACGTGGAGATGCTGAAGCCTGCAGACACGGTTACATTCAAGGTGCAGCATCGGCCAGATGACTTCAGCATTCTCAAAGATGTTCCAGGAGATGGCTTTTATATTAGGTACTCACACGTGCACATGTGCACGGCTCATTGTTGGGTGTTAATTAGGGCTGTCAGCGTTAACACGTTAATTGGGATTGATTAAAAGGCTGCGACTAATGCATAATTATTTTTTAATCGGGTTAATCGCATGCTTCTATTTCATCCCTTTGACGCACCCTTAGTCAAGCTGCTGTAACAGTTTCCTGCTTCCTACCAGCAGAAGA
>JAQFJA010000003.1:15369806-15383551 GCA_029874485.1 Naso brachycentron
TGTCATCTTCTTATATATCAAGGAAATATTCAAATCTGTGGTTTTTGACATTAAATGAACTAAAGGAATATTTATATTTACAGCCTAAAGCTTTTGTTAAGTTAGCAGGACCTCATTTAAATTAAAAACTGATTCCTCTTTTACCCATGCAAGATTGTTTTTTTTATCTTTAATCTGTAATATCATGATTGTTTAATCTCAATATCTTTTCTTTTGGTGTGCTTTGATATTGAACCTTATGATATATTGACTACAACAACTGAAAACAAGGCATTCCGAAGGATTAGGAGTTACTAATTTAAGTTTTTATTGTTTAGAAAATGCTGCTTGAAAAGGGACAGGAAAGGGTACTGGGAGCTTGTGAGAGGTACATTGTGAAAAGTTCCAGGACGCCAGGGGGTAAAATCTTGAAGTGGGAGTTCTTCATACTGGTGAATACTGGCCCACTTAAAACACTGGTCAGGGGTCCTCAGGATTACAAAAAAATATACAGGGGGTCCAATACCCCAAAAAGGTTGAGAACCACTGGCCTAGGCTCTGCAAACCTACAAAAGATACCGTTAAGTGTTTTCTTATCTTAGTTTGTTAGCTAACATGAAAACAATAATCAGTATCATTATCGCAGTAAATTTTAGCTGCACAGGCTTCGGAAATGGTAAAAGTACTGTATTAAGTATCCTCATGTGTTCATGCTACAGTGCTCCTTTTCTAATACCTCTTTAAGCATATATCACCAAACATCTCAAGAATAAAAGCTGCCATGCTGCAGTGTGATTAAAACACATGGTGTATTGAAAAATGGCCTTAGTTTTTGGCTCTGTAGCGCCGTGTGCAGCCGAGAGTGTCCTGCTGCTGATGTAGCTCTGTTAGCGCAGATATGAGTTCTGCCACAGGCTCCGTGGTAAGGAGGTCCAGACAGGCTGCGAGCTCAGAGGCACACTATTACCTCCTGATTCATAGGTGCGGTAAGCGATGTCGGCACAAACCGAGCCCCAGATGAAACAGAAATCAATCATTGCCCTTAACACACACATACTGTATATAAACACACAGACACAAGGAATTGCCCAGTGCCCTTGAGTGATGAAAGTCTTGGTTGTTAGAGCAGTAATAGAAAATAGTCAACCTTTGGTGTGAAGCTGAACAGACAGAGGTTAGAGGGTCCAAGCAGCAAGAACATCGCAGCAGCGACAATGTCAATTTTAGGAAGATCACAGCAGCATTTATTGCAAGTCTGTGCAACATTAGACTTATTTTGTGTGATGTCTAGATGTTTTAGTGCATGTCTGACCCTTTTAAAGAGTGCTTTTCACATGTATGTTCACACAGTAACATGCGATCACATGCAAGATGGGCTGTTAGCCCCAAGCGATTGCTGCTGACGTCTGTAGTACGATAAAGCTGGATGTCATTCAAGCATTTTGCTTTTTTCCATCCTCTCTATTTTCTGGGTACGTAACCTAATTTTTTAGCTGCTGTTCTATACGTGGAATGCTTCTCTTACATACGTAGAATCAAACACTTTCTGCATATAATGTATGCAAACTGTTATTTTCCGTCCTTGATGCGATAATCACTGCTTCTAAATTCTTCTCATGTCAGCGATCAAATTGAAGGCCATTTGTGTGGTTTATTAAATGGACCAATTTGAAGCATTTCCTTCAAGTCAAACCTCATGCATAGAAAACAAGAATGTGAGCCTGTGTGTCACCATAGTAACAAGCCATCTCTGTATTGATAAAAAAAAATATATAGAGAAATTTAAATTCCACCTGCCGAGAAATGATTATTGCAGTTGCACATGTGAAGGAGAATGTGATTTGTGTTGTGTGTTTTGCAATGATTTAACATCAATTATACTTTATTGTTACTGGTCATTTGTTAAATTTGCACTCTTCCATCTACATTAAAGTAATTATGTTGTCTCTTATTTGTTGGTCTGAGGCCATTAACCTTTTTAATGTCCAGTGTTGGTGGTGATTACAGAGGCAATTATCTGTGCTTGCATCAAACATAGAGGCAAAGACCCTGTTTATAGTAACCATTTATGCATCTTAATGATTTGATCACAAGCAGAAAGCTCAAAGAACCAGCACACGTTGAGGATGTTTCTGTGGTGTGATCACTGAGACCCCATTTGGAGGAAGTTTGAAACACACATGGCCACATTCTTGCAGCAGTTTGTCCTCAAATGTGTCCTGAGCCACACTGAAGGTGGCCTACTTATCCTGAGGTCCTTTATGTAAGGAGGCTACACACGAAACGCACAGTGTAACTTTTCCTTTAGTAGTTTGGGCTTTCTTACTTACCAAAAGGAGCAGCAGATCTTTGCAAACGGACTGTTTCCCCTGACCTCACCACTGAAACAGTAACCACAATATCCTTCAGACCAACAGAATTCCTTTAAATTCCCATTTTTAAAACTCACATAAGCTGAATTTTTGTGAGTTGTTGTGTTAGGAGAAACTTTATAAACTCTGTAAAATACTGTGTTGAACAAATTCTTTGTGAAACGGTTTTGCGAAATTAAAGTGCGCGTGTGTTTTAAAAAAAGCAAAACATATGTGTGTCACCTCCCAGGCTTCGCACAGAAACGTTCACTGATGAGATAATGTATTAAAGTTTTATTCACGTAACCTTTAGTCCCATTTGTTGACTTCCCTCTTCACTCTTAGACGCAACAAAGATTTAAAAAAAAAAATCCTCTTGGTCTGAACATTGTTGGAAACATTCAGGATAATTTAAGAACACAACTAAAGTTATTTATTTCTCTGTATGATGAACAAGTCTGCTTGCCCCAGCACAAATGTCTTAACCAGTTACTGCTGGTTCAAACAGTATTTATTAAAATAAAAATAATTATTAAAATTAAGATCTGACCCCCAATTGTCACTTGAGACACATGGAGACACGTTGCCATGCCAGGTGGGAACTGACATACTTAAAACTGTTCACTTGTGATCCGATCGGTCAAGATGCACGTTAATGCCAGATATAAGCAGCCTCAAAGCTCAGCCGAGCAGACGACAAGCTTTTGTCAGAGGCAGAGAGCCTGATTGACAGCTGCTTACCTTGTTCAGGGGGAATTATTAGGCGTCACAGACAGGAGGAGAGTAGATTGTGGGTTGCAAATTTCAATTATGTGCTATCAGCCATGTCTCTGGGTTTCTGAGAGTAATGGAGAGTGCAAAGAAAATTATGCTATTGAGTTTTGAGGTCTGAAGCTGCTGTGGTGCATGTACTGCAATTAGTATTATGTGGTTTATCAAAGCTCCCCAAGTTTTCAGCTGCCAAACAACTGCATGGAGAGAGAGAGATTCAGCCGTATATTAACTCATTTTCCTGCTCTTTAGTCCTTTTACATAAGAAATGTTCTGATTCAAACCTTACGTTTTCTTTTATTATACAGCCTACATTTTTAGAGTGCCCTCAGTTAAGCTTCTATCTATTATCTGCTGACATTAACATGATAAAACTGAAAGACGTTATGGGTGAAGTGCTGACCTTTCAATCCCCCACAATTCACTGCGTTGTCTATTTTTATCTCGGACCATTGGGGCTTGAAATGTTGCATCAATGGAAGAGGTGCAGTACAGCATTATGAATGAACAGGACGGTACATTCAGGTTTTTCTTCTCCGTCAATCTCCCTCCAGTCGTATGGAAGTAACATTACTGCGGACGTGTCTTTATTCTGCGCCTTTTGTTTGAGAGGAGGCTTGTGAAAGAATGTACGTCTTAGACAGCATGGCTGCCAGGCGTACATTACGCCTTTTCATATCACTGCCTCATTGTTTCTCATTGCTGCCCGCAGAGACGTCACAACTGGGACAAAAAGCTTCACTTAGAGTGCAGCCATTTTGAGGAAATGACTTCCTGTCCTGTTGTGAGGGTGTGCATGCTGTACAGTGTGGTTGCAGAGAGATGTAAAACACCTTTGGCTTGTCTTTGTGTTTGCCGACATTGTTGATGTCATCTATTCAGTTGTGTCCACAGATCGTCTTATCCTGCAGAGAGGAGCAGCACAGGGCTAATGTGATTCTGGGGGTGGACAACCTTTTAAGTTAAACTGATTGGTTTAGTGTCAGATGTGAGACCAAAGATCAAACTATGATTTTGTATTTTCATCATTTGTATTTGTCCAATAGGTTTTTCAGACCGCAATCTCATAGTTTCTTGGTACAAAATGCTAAATGTGAGACTTCTTGAATTAATTTGTTTAGGCAGTGTTAAAAAAAATTAAAATCATGAAAATCTTTTTTTACTTTAGCTAGAGTAAATATGGTAGCCTACGGCTCTCTCTCAGCTCTGGGCTTGTATTATTTATTTATTTTTTTCGAAGTGAAGTTTGGTTGAAGTTAGGCTTGCACTTCATTAATCCCAAATTCTGAGATTAATCCCTGTTTGACTAAACTTTTATTTGTAAAGAGGTTGAGTTTGGTTAAAGTTAGGGCTAGGCAATTTTAGTTCAATATTGTATCATGTCATGATGTGAGACCAGATATTGTGACAGATTTTGAATATTGTTATATGTGATATCTCCGAAGTGTTCTCTTTCCGTGGTTTAAAAGGCTTCATTACAGTCCAGTGATGTGATTTTCTGAACTTACCAAACTGTTTTTGTTTTTCTTTTATTTACCTTTACCCACCTATCCACATTACTGATGATTATCAAAAAAGTTATTGGGTTAATATTTCTTTACATCACCAATAGTCATCCTTACAATACTGTCCCAGTATCAATGTATTTGGTTAAAATATTGTGATATTTACTTATTTTATCTCCATAGCTGCTACAGTCCTTTAGAATGTACAAGAAGTCGTCAGCCACAACCTACATGATCAATAATTATTGATATTGACCGATATGAAACTTATCGTGATAGGTTTTTCAGCTGAATCGCTCAGGCCTATTTAAAGTTAGATTTGCACTTTATTCTCAATAGGGAGATTCATGTTTGTTTAAAATAAAATCAAAATATTTGAAATAATTCCTTCTTCTTTTGTAGTTTAAAAAAAAACAAAAACTAAAGTCGAAAATTCAAATGTGATGTGAAAAAATCTGGGATTTTATTTCTAGGCCATATCACCCAGCCCCACCTAAAAGCAGTTCATATCTTACTGTATAACTCAACATTTCATAGCCATTTCTCTTTAAAAAACAAACAAACATGGATTTACTCTAAATGGCAAAGTGGCTCACAGTATCTACTTTACCACGTGTGCAGCTTTGCTCTGCTCTTCTTAAACCACGTTGAGAGCGGTGATATGAAAATTGTGTTTGTAGTGTTGACATGGATGGGTGCTGTCCCAAGCAGATTGCATTCTAGGCTGTACCTGTGTAATCCCTAAAACAAACACATGGCAGCCAAGGTAAGCCTTTAACCTCAGGATCATCGGGCTTTGACTCGCAAAGCTCCATCATATTAAATCGGAATGCTCTTCTTTATCTTTACTCTTCAGTCTTTGTTCATGCATCAGGGGACACAAGTCATGAGTGTTAACTGTATAAAATAAACTGATCATTGGGATAATGATGTCAGATCATATAGTCACATGCCACTTCCTATGGCCTGATAGTAATTGGCCTGTACCATTTAGCCCCCTTTGTTCTGTATGGCTCAGTAAGCATGACCTACACACAGAATAACAGCTTTCCTCCACATGGTGTTGTCAGACTCAGCCTCGCACCTGCATGCTCGTACATGGGAACATGCGTTAGTGTATGAAAAGCCTTATTCTTCGTTCTTCTTCTTTTTCGGTGTGACCCAGTGTAGCTCCGTAACCCAGGGACACAGGGTAACTGTACCGGCATTAAAATAGCAAACAGGGGGAACAGAGCATGTTATGAGATTCACTAGTTTCACGTCTCCCTGGGTTAGGCTATAAATAGCCTCTCACACTGGAATAGAGTTTTCCCCAGCGATGCGGACGAAAGCCAGAGGAACAGCTGCGCTTAAGCCAAGTCCTGTTAGATCAGCGGAGTCACATGGGCATGTTTCTGTCTCTCTCTCCTGTCTTTTCTTCCCGTCTCTGGTCTCCCACCCTCGCTTCCCATTTCTCTTGCACCTAATCTGTCCTACTGTCTGTCTCTCGCTTGTTTATCCCGCTGTCTTGCAGGATCTTTGTCTCTCTGTCACTGTCTTTCCCGTGTTTGCTTAGTTTCTTGTCTCTCTTGATGCCATGTAATTTGCATTTCCTTCTGGCTTTATTTTTGCTTCCCTTGCATTTTATCGGTCTGTCAATCTATCTTTTCTCCTTTTGACTGTCTGTTTTAGACGGCGTCCTTCTTCATCTGCCATAGCCTCTGTCTCTTTGTCCCTGTCCTGTACTCTCACTGTCAGTCCCTCACTCCATCTTTTTTCCTTTGTCATGTTTTATCCATCTTTCTTGCTCATTATTGCTAGGCGTCCCATGTGTGCTCTGTTAATTGGTACAATCCTAATATTAACTGAGTTCATCTCTCTTGTTATAAAAAGGTTTTTTTGAAGTAGAGAGATGAACTACATAGATTTTTAAAATAGAAATTTAACACACGTCACATCAACACTTTTCAAGCTTATAACTCTATAAAGTATAATTACATGTAGTTGTATGTATAAGTTGCTAAATGTATCTGCCTGCAAAAGAGTTGTATGGGAGCTGTATGGTGTTTCCTATATAAGGCAAGGTAAAGTAAAGGTACTTTATTGGTTACATATACACAATGCACAATGAAACTTGTTCTCTGCATTTAACCCATCCCTGAGGAGCAGTAGGCAGCCACGGCACGGCGCCCGGGGACCAACTCCAAATTCTAAGCCAATACCTCGGTCAAGGGTACTGACTGGAGATACACCTATATACATGTTTTGATGGTGGGGGAAACCGGAAAGTGTTACCAAATCAAAATTTGAAAAATAGATCAGTAAAGGAAAAACTGACAAAAGCTTATTAATACATCAAACAAGAACCAGTGCAAATATACCATCCAAAGTAGATAATCAGCACCTAAAGTTAAAGTAATTTGAGATTACAAATGTGGTTTAATGCTACAGCAAATAGTTGAGCTGCTTCTTGGCCAGGAATATAAGAATAAGAGTGACTTGGTATAGCAGGTTTATCTGTTTAAGACAAAACTCCCCCCAAAAAGCAATTTTCAAGTTTGTCTTAACAATGTACCTGCAGTCTTATTTCTGTCTGATTCTTTTCCACAAACAGCAAAACCTTGCAAAGATGTTTCCTTGCTGAGAGGTTCGAGCTGCAGTCAGTTACCTGCAGCTCTACATTTAACTCCTAACTGTGGCTGAACCTCCTTGTTTGTTTACACCTTGTGATTTTTAAAAACTGATTGGCTAAACAAAACCTGAAAATGGTTATTGTCTTTAGCCCTAATCTCCTTTTGTTTTGCCACTCAAACACTTTCAACATGAGGCAGCAGTAGTAAATGTTTGGTCTGCATTAGCAGTAATTGCTTACAGCTCTGATATGGCTAAGGGAGCCCGAGCAGGAAACAGCGAGGCTAATATCAACAAGATAACACTAAATTACATACATGCATCGTTTCCTGTGAATCCTCTGTGTGTAGCTAGGTGATTAAATCCAGTGCTGTCATGGCAAAACAACAACGATATCAATGAAAGACACTTCACAGACAGGAAATTACAGAATAGTTAAACACTGAATGGCTGTTTCAGGAGGAGGCTTGACCATAAAAAACATAAAAAATGCATCCTCTTGCATAGATACTTGTTTGTCAGATATGCATTAAAGCACCATTAGCTTTCAAAAGCTGTGTTTTTCCCCTTTGGTTTAGACATATTTACCGACTCCTGCTGCTCCTTCTCACCCCCTCTCTCCACCCGTCTCTCTCTCTGTCCGTCTCCCTCTCAGTTTGACATCACAGGTGTGTATATATAGCCAGCAGATGGATTCTCCCATGACAGGCTGCTTCAGCGGCTCCCTCTCCCTCGGCTCAGGCCTACCGCCGGCCACTCAAATGAACTAGAAGCAATTCCTTGTTTACATTGTCCCTTCTGATCTGCCCAACCATCAGTTTATGACTGCATCCATTATTCATGCGATCCCCTTCCACCACCGCCGCACACATGCTCACATGCACACACAGTAAAGCGTCGCTGCTGCCGAATGTGTTCTACAGCCTCCATGTTCTAGTGAGCGTTTCTATTCCCGGATGACCTGGCATCTGTGGAGATCTACACAAATTATCTGAAAACAAATACAAATAATGAAATCTGCATCATCATCCTTATGTAATCCATGTGTAACTTTGCTGCGGTTTGTCTTTTCTTTTTAAAACTAATTCATGAAGACACTGTTGTTTGGTGTTTTCATGATGTGATGCAGCTCTGGCAAACCTGTCACTAAGCAGTGTTTCCCCCAAAATCGCTGTGACAGGCTTTATGTCTGAAGGCGTTTAAGCCATGCTTGAAAACACATCTAGTTGAAACAGTAGCAAGGAGAGCTCCAAACAGGTAGTGCTGCTGTGAGACGTGACTTGAGGAGTTCTAGTGTGATGTGGCGTGTTCCTACTGTGGTATACTGTGTGTGTGGAGTGTGAGGTTGGTTGGGCCCTCTTGCTTAGAAGTAACTGCTGAGCACAGACTAGCACATATTATGCCACCACAACATGCCTGAAACACCATGGAGCAGGCACACAGCCAATCAGGGTGAAACCTTAGACATCCCTGTGCAAGTGACCCGCATGCACACAAGCCTTTGCTGAGTATTTGCGGCATGTGACAGGCGGGACGCATGCTTGCTACGTAGACAAGTGAGCACTGAAGAGGTATGGACGAGGGGTGGTTACGTGGTCAGAGTCGACAGAATCTTAATCATCTAGTCTAATAATCATTTATAGATTATAGATTAACATTAACATCAAAGTTTCTGCGAAGAACTATTAACTGGTTATGAAGCATCTAAATTTGATAGTGATGCCTCACATCTTACCTACAATAAGAGCTAGCCCTGAACATTTGAATGGTACTGAATTTGTTCAGTACATGTTCACTGGAATTTCAATTGGGGATTTAGAGGGTTCTTTTTTTAAAATAGTTATTTCTATTGGCCTATCTATCAGTTCCCTTAACAAACTTAAAAGGGGTAGTGGTTGAAATCTACCACTACGAAATGGGACAACCCTTTAAGAGCGTGATGTGCCATCAGCAGTCTCCGATGGCTTTTACAGCAGATGCAGTACGTTTTTGCCGGAGCTGTACAACATGACTTTATGCACCTCCAGATGATGTTATGAACACAGACACACATTGTTAAGGTTTTCAGTGTGTCTGGGACTTCCACAACTGACACAGTGCAGCAATAATGGTTGTATATACTGTAGTTAATGAGAGAAAATGGGAAGTCCTCTCCTTTCTGAACAGGCTGATATAAGCAGCCTGTGTGTATCCCCTCATTCGAGGCTATACGATGAAGCATTTGCTCTAAATGAGCTGTAGCTTTCAGCTATGAAGGAGCATTAAATAGGCCTACAGTATTCCTGATTTTTAAATGTGTCAATGTGAGAACGAATGTTCAGAGGTTCGTTCATTAACATCAATGAATATTGAATGTTGCCCGGTCCCTTCAGTCAGTGGAAACGCTACAAAACACTTTACGGCACACAGACTAAAAGAGACGATGTGTTATTATTGAGCATGATTGATCTGCTGTTTTCTTTTTTACTATCTATGGTTGGAAGCAGGAGGATATTTTTCTTTAGATAATTTAAATATTTTGTGTTTATGGCCAAACTGCTATTGTGCAAATAAGTTTTTTTTCAGTCTTCCAAAACAAATGCTCACGTTAGAGAAGATCTTTTTGACAGTAAGCTGTACTGTGCTTTTGTCCACATGTACTGCTTCAATCCACACAAAATTAAGGTTCCTTAGAGCAGCTTTAACATAGTGATTGTAGATTAAAAATTTTTAGAGATTTGTTTTAGACTTTTTGGGACTTTTTTGATAGAAGAGCAGAAGGATTGGACAGGAAATGGGGTAGAGAGAGAGGAACTTACATGCAGCAAAGGGCCACAGGGTGGAATCGAACCTCTAGCGAGGAGTCTCTGTACATAGGGCGCCCACTTTACCAACTGAGCTACTGTACCAGGGCGCCCCTGTAGATTAATTTTAACAGAAACATTTAAAATGTTCCGGAATTTCAGAAGGTCAGTCGTCTTCCTGTAACGGCAGCTGTCACCTCCAATCAGGCACTGATTTAACGTGACTTTCAAAGACACATTTATTGCTTCAAATCACACTCATGATGGATATTGTAGAAGTTTGTGAGTCTCCAAACACTAAGCTATTTAATGAGTATATAAAGTAGTATAAGTAACTGAATTATCCTCTGCAGTACGGAGAGGCCCGACGGCAGGAGCAGATAATGATCTAATGACTAAGTCAGGCTTTTTTAGGGCCCGTTTATTGGCATTGTTACGGGCTGGAATCAAATTAGGAAAATGGCAGCTGTGTCCATGCCATATCATTATGAAATGTAATCCAATTTGACCAGACAATCCTCTTGAAATGGACAGAGCACTCTCTTGGGTCCATCTGTAATAGCACTGCTCCATAGTGCTGCAGAAACACCTAAATTGCAGTCTGGTGTGTTTTTTGTGTTGCATGCTGCCACGTGCAATATTTGTCATCTCAGCGGTTGCTCTTCTCCTAGTTGCATCTTTTGCCCCCAAAACAAATTTCCTGTGAACACAAATATTTTTTTCTTTTTACTTATGTCATCGTTTTTAGATGTTACGGGGTCATCAAAAGAAAGTGTACAGTTGCAATGTGACATTTACAGTACTGGAACACAAATACTACTTTGTTGACATAGGATGTAATCTGTTTTGATGGCTACTTGTCAGATGTCACTGTGAAAAGGGACATTGTAAAGTGCTGTATGTGTGCCCTGCAGTAATAAGAACCTGCCTTCTTGGAAAGGAGTAATAGGCTGCCATCAAGAGGTTACAAGTTACTGCAATTCCAGGGATTCCCCATGGACGCCATTTGCTGGGTCTAACCTCAGAGTTTTATTAGGCTGAAGGTGAAACACACAAAAGTTTACTCTGCCTCTTTGTGCATAATGTGTTTAGTAGTGTGGGATTCTGTTGCAGAGACTCTAAAACGCAGGTAAATCTACTCATTCTCCTTTTCTGCTTGAAGGATAGTGAAGCTGAATGCCTGCTCGTGTCAAATGAGGAGTGAGTGAACAGCCAAAGAGGAACAGCTGCATGCAGTGACTGTGCCAAGCAAAGCATGTCAATAAACTGCCATGCTACTCTGCTCACTCAGTCGGACACTAGAAGGAATGTTCAGAGGGAACTGCTCCATGACAACAACAGCCCCCATCCGGAGGAACGATTAACTTAGAGAGCCATATGTGTTAAAATGGCGAGAGTAACACACGATTCTTCTGTCGTTGCCTAGCACACACTCAAATGTATTCAGACACATATTTAACTTATAGCAGATGGATGTCATCATGGCGGGATGAGCGCAATCAGTTCTTTTTTTGTCCCCAGAAGTTGTAGCTTGTTATTAATATGGACGTAAATATGGAAGGAATAGTGAAGCCTTAACTGTCCGTATGATGCGGGTATTGTTTCACCGTAGAAACGAATATAAATCATTTGTTTTTAATATATCGACTTGCGATTTTATTGGGCGATATTGGCCAACAGCAGATCTTTTAATATCAGTGTACAACTTTTAGGTATGTGCCGATATGAAAACTGTTTTTTAAGGTCGATCAAAATGCTTGGACAAGTGATTTATAAATGGTGTTATTAGACAGTTCATCCAGCAGAGAGAGGTCAGTTCTGTGAAGTATTTACTGTTCAGTGCACTGGTGTTTAGAATAAAGTTTTAGGGCCTGACCAACGTATCGGTTGGCCAGTTTTATCTACAAATATTGGGCTGTCGCAGATGTATTGGTATCGGCATATGGTTCACCTGTATGTGCTGATATTGAAATGGTTTTTATGCCTGGAAAAAGTACTTGGATTAGTGATTTATAATGGCATAATTAAATATTTTGCGGAACCTTAGTTAATAATTAATAAGTGAGGTGTTTACTGTTCAGTGCACTTAGGTTTGGAATAAAGTTTGTTAAGATGTAAGATGTCCTGCCACATTCAGCAGCTATTATGTATGTACAATATCAGCAGATAAATATCAGAAGTTGGAATATTTTTACTCCCAATTATTTGTTATCTGCATCGACCCCAAGATTCCCATATTGGTCAGTCCCTACAAAGTTTGTTGAAATGTGAGATATTGCCTCCATTACGTATCTTTGTCACTAGTATTGGATAACAACATTCTAACAATATTATAAACATGTATGTAACAATAGCTGATATATCCAAATATTGGTATCGGCATCAGCCCCAAAAATTCCATATCAGTCTGGCCCTAGTCTTGATGCCTCTAAATGGTTTTCTGTTTTAAGAGAAACGTCTTTCTAACCTCTTTGTACGTTCAATTGATTTCTAAAGAAGTCTATGTTCCTACTTTCGTTTATCTTACATATGCTCCATTTCCTCACACACTGTATTTTCTCTTTCAGGAGGCTCAGAAGGTAAACAACCCCGCCAACAATCAGGCAGCAGACAGACCGAAGGGTCCTGATGAGAAGGAGGAAGCCCCAGCCAGCGAGGTGGGATGGATGACTTCTGTCAAAGACTGGGCCGGTGTCATGATCTCTGCTCAGACGCTCACCGGCAGAGTTCTGGTAGGTTTTTTCTTTTCTAGTGAATAAAATATCTTAAGGCCAAAATTCAGACTCAAATCCATTAGCGCTTTGTTTGACACTGATCATTTGCCCTGCCAAACACACGATTTAGATAAGTGCAGCAGTTAGGTCTTTCATCAGCAGTGAACAGACTGCAACTGGTTTTCACACCCAAGTTGGCTTCCAGATTAATCCACTATGTAATCCAGTGCCATGTGCACATTTACTCACCTGTTTCGTACAGGTCCCACTGGAGACATACTATAGAGCAATTAATTTGATCCCCACGGATGCTTACAGAGACTCAGTCCTCATCGAATCTCAGCTGACTATTTGGCAGGCACTGTCCAGCCTTCTTTCTGCTGCAGTGACCTATGTGCGGCACGCTGTAACTCACTCTGCTGTGCCTCTGCCAGCTGAACTGATGAGTGTGTATGTGTGTGGATTTGTGTGTGCACATGCTTGTGTGTATGCGAGGGAGATTTATTTTGCAAGAACGAGAGGTAGCATATGCGGTGTTTGTGCAGTAGGTAAGAGGCTGTCAATGTGGCCTTTCTCTTGGTATGAATTACAGTCGCTCTCCCCTGCTGACCCGACTTTCTTTAGCTTCATCCCTCACTCTGTCCCCAGAGTCTCTCTCTTTTGCAAAATCCTGCATACCAACAGTGGCGTCTCCGTCTTGTGTCTCCGTCCTGTGCAGCTTCATCTTTAAAACTAAAAACTGCCTTTTCCTTCAGCCGCATTTCTCATCCGCTCCTCCTCTCAGCTTAGCAAGATGTCTGCCACTTAGCTCCAGTGAGTGTCAGACAGTTAGCTATGAGCAGCATGCCGTGTGTGATTGTTAGTGTTGTTATTTTGTTAACTGCCTTAATTATGAAACAACCTCACAGGTCCTGATTAGAACTCAAGTCAAACTCGTCATGTTAAAGCTTGACAATACAGACTTGAGCAATGCTTTAAGTGGAAAAATATAAGAGCCGGAACTCCCTTTATTTACCTGTTGGCATGTGAATC
>JAQFJA010000003.1:15399734-15417336 GCA_029874485.1 Naso brachycentron
TTAACACTGAAAAGTCATATTCAACTTGCTTTGGGTGCACTGTGGAGCATTTAATCGGAGTTTGCTAGTGGCTGTTGAGAAATCCATTGACTTGCGCTAGCATTAGCATTAGATTAGTCACTGCTTTCACAGGCTTTCCATTTTGCCAGTTTACACAACCGGAAAGAAGGTTACGCTCTGGAACCCAGTTTCAAAAGTTTGTGGTTTCAGGGGCGCCAGCACGCCTTTATCATGTTTAAAAAAAAATGCAAAGAAAGGCAAAAGGTTTGAGTCATGACAAATAAATAAACTGCCCCTTAGTTGGTCGGTTGCTAATCTAATTGGTTGGTCTCAAATCTGGTCCTTAGCAGATGATTTTACTGCAGTTATTAAAAGACGAGTTTCTTCTCCCCTGTATATTTTGAATATTATAATAGCATAATAAATGCACGTGGGAAGGGCAAACAGCTTCGCGGGAAGGGCCTTACATGCACTAACATGCACAGAGCTGCTTAGATTAAAACACAGAAAAAAAAGGGAGCTTATTCTCTGCTCAGAACACAATTACTGCATCTTTGCATAGCAAATAGTTCATATATTTAATGTTCAAATCTCATACATAGACACTTTAAATCAATACTAATAAAAGTACCATGAGTGCTAAGTGTGAGAATGCCAGATGCTCAGCTCTGTAACACATTAGTTCATGTAGCTGTTGAACCTGCTCACACGCATGATTGCACACACACGCGCGCGCGCACACACACACACTTTCCAAGTAATGCATCATTTCTGCACTGCAAGATATTTTTTTCTCATTCAGAATGACATGATCTGTTTCTTCCATTTACTTAAGTGTCTTTTGGAATAATCCCGTTGATAAATTGACTGTTAACCAGGAGCTGGGGAGAGCTCTGTCATGGTGCTACTTAGATGAAATAAGGAAACATAAAACTTCCTCCGACAGTGGGGCTTAAAGGCCAGACCATCAGAGCCTCTGAAGACTGAACGATGTCTCGGTTTTGTGATCCCTCTTTATTACTTTGCTGCATCTGTATGTGTCTCTCTGGCACACTGCATTCACAGTTATTCCCACAAGTGGCACATCGCCGTGGCAACATCACATCTCTTATTCACAGGAATGAGCTTTGTGGCCTCTGTCTGTCTCTGTTTTGATTTCCGTCTCTCTCTCTCAAGAATATCAGCAGGTTCTTTAACTTTTCATGTCCGCTTTTCAATGAGCTTGAAGGCCAGTCCACCCAAACCATAAGTGACAGTAGTGTAGTTTTGGTGGTGATGGGGAGAAGTTAACAGATAGTGGATTTTTAAGTAGCTAATTTAGATATAATTTGGAGGAGAAAAAAGCTGATAGCTACTAGATCACTGAATGTCAAACTCAAATTACTAAAATATCATAAAATACATGGTTGATCTGAGGAATACAGTGATATGACCTTGACTTTTTTCAGGATGGAGAAGTCGATAGAAAATGGTGATGTACATTCCTGTGAGACTGATGGAGGCTGTGTAGCCATCAGCCATTAATGTAGCAAAGTTTCAGCGATAACAATAGTTTGTAAAATGTCCTAAAATATGCCGACTAACTGGCGAAAGTTTAAATGGCAGATATCTTGGATACAGATGATCTCAAGTTTCTAACTATAATGTTAGAATATGTTTTTTGTAATTTGAGACTCTACTTGCAAGGAAAACAATAGCATGCTAACAAGTAATTTTTCAGTGAATGTTCAAAAAATGACGTACATCAAGCAAAGCTCTCTAGCAGACAGTGAAATTATGTGAAGTTATTGTGTAGGCACAAACACAGCAGAGGGAGCTGCTTGATGTCGGTGGATGGGTCATCAAAATGTCAGACTTTAACATGGCTGCTGTTTGTTTTCCGGTTTTCTACTTTGTTTGCTTTTACCATGATAGTCATCAATAACTGTAGCCAAATTGTGATAAAGGGAATCATTTATTATTATTGGGCCTTTTCGGACCACAGAAATCATTTCATAGTTCTAGGAACTTAGTTCTAAGAACGTACGGTTTTATTGCATCGGCACCTCAGGAACAGTGAACTGTTATAGTTCGTAGAACTAAATTTTGAGGGCTGTTTTAGCTCCAACTCCAGAGTAGGCACTTTTGCAGCATGAGGACTAATAGTGATGTAGGTGCACATTGATTGGTTGAACTCAGGAGTCAGTGCAGGCAACCGCCATTTTAAAAAACCTGACGGCTGTATTAACAGGACGACACAAAATACAAACCAGAGCAAGATCATTGTTGATTTGCTGTATCTTCTCTGAGATTTAACAGTATTTGGCACAACATTTCTGGTACATTATCGCCACATACATGGCAAAAGTGTGAAATTGTAATGCATTAGATTTCATTTGTTGTTGTATGTCACACAAAAGTTACGTTGCAAGTCGTGTAGAAGTGACATTAGTAAACCAATGGACAGATTATTAGCTTATGTAAGGGGCTCCTATTGGTGGTGCAAATGTCAACAGAAAAAAAAGGACTTAAAGGTGGTTAGTTTCCTGTCACACAGTTCCTCTTTGCAGAACTGTTTGGTCTGAAAACGCACATTGATTCTGGTAACAAGTCAGTTCTCCTGACCATACTGTATCGATGTAGCCTAGCGATTTTATCCCAACTACAGTGATTCCATAAACAAGTAATATTTCCCCAAACGAGGAACATTTCTTTAACCTAAGTTGTTTTTGTGCAAATCTTACTGAATCTCAATCTAAGCATTGTCAGATCATAATTTTGGGTGAATCAAGCCCTCAAAATTAAAAAATGAATCAATCCCTTAATGAGTACCCATAGGTTTGCTTTTTATGAGCTTTATGGTCTGGATCTTTTCTGAAGGGTAACTCTTTGGAGTTTATCAACAAATTAAAATTAGAATGATAATTATACTATTTAAAAGAGCACATACAATAAATATGTAAGATGTTTTCTTGCCTTATATTACTTCTGTGTTTGATCTTCTGCTTTGCATGCTCCCCTTTTTATAAAACGCAACTGTTGTCACAGTGATATTAAAATCTCAACATGATTTAAAGAGAAAGATTCATGAGGTTTATGTCTTTGAATTATGTAGAGTTTCTCAAGTATGACTGAAAATTCCACCAGATGGTGCCTTCAAATAAGATAACAAAGAACCTTTTTTGTCTGATGTCAGACTGATTCTTCTTGCAGCAGCTCCCCCCTATTTAAAGTCATGACTGTATATATGCAGACTGAGAAATGCTTGTATACAGAAACTTTATTTGGCACTTTAAAGCATGCATCTGAATATAGCAGTGGATTGTAAAAGGCTTGTGACTGATATTAAACCTATAAAATCTTCTCTGCCTTTCGGGCAGCAGGCAGCTGAACTTTCCCTGACAAGTGTGCTGGATATTGAAAATTGACACGAGTGTCAGTTCTAGTCAACAATCAATCAATCCAGCAGACTACCATCAGAGGAAAGGTGAGAGGTGGAAATGAAGTGGAGTTTGGCTCCATGTCTCCTTAATAAGGGTTGGAGCTCAGGGTGCGAGTCCATGAAAGGTTTATTGACTAGACCTCTTCTGCAGAAGTGTTTGTGCAGAAAATAATTTATCATAATAAATTTGTTAATTTATTTATTTCTTTACTTGCAATTATGAAAAAACAGTTTGAGGCTCTTCTGGACATGTAGTTCAATGCACATAATTGCTTTTAAATTGACTTTTTGTAACAGTGAGAGTAAAATCCTTTACTTTCTGCCCCTGCTGGAGTTGGATTAGCTATCTTTTTGCTACAGAGGCTATTAATTGAATGAATAACTTTATGACTTAAGTGGAATTAACAATATATACCCCAAAAGGCAGCGGAACAGAGACCATTAGAAAATTATCCCTCTGTTCTTTTGCCTTAAGCTACAAAAGAATACTGAGGGCCGAGAGGAAGGTAATGAAATTAAATATAAAATATGCTGGCCTTGTTTTTAAATGTTTAATAAGGAGCTTAACTCTCCACAGTCAACTATGGTCTGGTTTGCTTAAAGCTTTTATTGTTTTTGTGTGACACCGTCATCCCTCCTGCTGATAGGTGAAGTTATTAAAGATGTGTTAAGGTCATTCATGGCGGGTTCCAGACATCCTCCCACCTTATCGACTGAGCCGGACAGCTGTGTGTAGGGCTTGATCTAACGTGGCAGAGAGCAAACAGAGGAGAGATACGTTGAGATGCTGCTGCTTTCCACCTCACACATAACCTGCCAACAAACACAGAATACTAATCCAGCTTTTCCTCCTCTGCGGATGCCGATCTCGTCTTTCACCTTGCTGCGAGCGAGCCTTCCACCTTATCAGGACCCACTAGATTTTTAGGGAGCGAAAGTGGGCCCTGACGCTGATGATAAACCTCTCATTAACCTTCAGGAAATTAAACGAAACCCTGATTTAATTAGATAAAGATCATGTCACCGCTGTCTCTCCTGCGAGATGAAACATATGCGCCTGTGGTAGAGATGGGGGGGTCTCTTGGTGATATAGAAGGTTACTTAAAAAGAGAAAACAGGATGTGGTGCAGCTATATTGTTTTATCATTCAGATGGCAGTGGATCCATTTGCCTCATTGGGAGGAAAGCTGAAGTTCTTAATTCCATTTTTGGCAGAGCCTCACTGTTCTTCTGGCAGCCAAATGCGCTTTGACAGCTTTTGGAGAAGGATGAAATGTTCTGCTGAATTCTGCAATATTCATCAGACAAAGTAATTGCTCCGCATGCATTGTAATAGAAATGGCATTGGTGTGATCAAGTTTTGATGTTATTAACTATGGCAGGGATGATTTATGCTATGATTAAAGGCACATAATGGAAATGTGTGGTGGTCACCAGTGGTTGGACAGAAGCGGAGTGACCTGAATACATTCTGACCTGCAGAGCAGATGGAAAACGTGCCACTTGAAGAGAAACGTTTAGTATTCACACGGTGAACTCTCCTTTCCCCTCATTTTCTTCGTGTAGATGCAGTGCTCATTTTTCTTTGTTCTGATAGGATGATTGTACCAGTTATGTAAATGTCAAGCTGGCTTGTTTGATACACGGCATAATTACATTCCTAACAACACTGAGATTAGAAATCAAGGCAGTTGGAACAAAATAAATTTGACAAAAGTGTTTACAAATCCTAGTAAAATTGACAGACTGAGCAGAAATGTGTATATTAATTATTGTGTGTACTTTGACTATGATCATGAATAACACAGATGATACATTTAAGCTGTATTTACTGCCTTGTACCTTGATGCCCAATACATATTTGTTACCTATATCTCTTTTTTTGATCTGCTGCTTACCTATAAGTATAAAAATGACTCAAATCAGATACCTGCATTTACGTTTGCTGGACATTTGAGCAGCTCTTCATCTAACAGCTCCTTGTTGTTCCATTACTTTGACAGACGATATAAAACTAATCCCAGACATATTTAAAATTGATTCACTGTTAACAAATGCTGAAAATGATCATTGTTTTGCTCAGCAAACTTGATCGTTAGCGGTATGCTAGCTAAACTAACTGAACACTGTGTGTCCTGTGATTGGCCTTCTTCAAAATAAAAGTAAACTGGTGTTTTGCCAGTCAAATGCTTTTAATGTGAAGCTGCAGCTGTAGGTAATGTTAAGTTACATTAGCAGTAACTTAAGACTGCACTGTATGGATAGTTTTCTGTCGTTATAGAAAGCTGTGTAATGGGGATTAAGCTAACGTTACCACTGGTGACACAAGTCGGAAGGAAACTTTTGTTGCCATGGTAACCTTAGGTGCTGACTTTCAAGCATTTAAAACCGCGCTCTCATAACTGAAAACTTCTTGCAAACAGAACTGTTTCCTAACAAGGCCTGTATTTTCATCTCTTTGCACACAAAACTTAAAAGCGAGGTAACAGCTAATGATCGTTGGATGTCTTTAAGCCCTCATCTTCATTGCACTTCTACCGTTTTATTTTTGTTTTCAGCAGAGAGCACAGAGAGTCTTTTGCATGTGTGTTTTCCTCATTAAAATGCAGGACTGTCACATTTTCAATGATATGGGACTCACATTAACAGGTAATATATGATTTGTCTACTAAGATCCAGTCGAAATGACACATATCAGATTCATATTGAATTTATTTCCACATATGGATGAGGCCTGAGTCAGCTCTGATAATATCAGATTCCATGTGCTTTCTTACTGTTTACATGCGCATAGTACAAATCCAATCTGTGCCACGTGAGAGGAAAAAATCGGAATTGGGCCACTTGAGCCATGCAGTCTAAATACAGCCTTAGAGTATGAGATCCACCTCCAGCCTTTCATTGTCTTAAGCCACCCACTTGTTTCTTCAAATAGACTTCTTTCCTTTCTTATTCTATTAAACCACATTAATGCAGCCACTCTGAGTTTGAATAAAACAGCACTGAAGATGTGAATCAATAGCAGCATGGGCGTTACTGACAACTCACAGTGCTCCTTTACTGCTTCTCACAAAGCTGTGAAAGTTTCCTCCAGATTTGTGTTTCTTTCATCGATAAGTTTGTGAACAATCACCTGAGAGGAGCAGCTCCACTTGGTGTCATGTTGTCAGGCTGAGAGGATTTCCTCAATGGCTGAAGTCTGAGGAGAGGTCTGCTGGGAGACAAAGTACTGCCTTTTTATTCAAGCTTATTGGGACACAGGGAAAGGAAGAAAAGAGAAGATTATGGCATGATTCGATCTGAGGCCAGCAGGGCTGCAAAATCTCTGTAAATATGGGCCTTATTCAATAGTGATGCACAAGAATATATTTTCATGAGCTCTATACTTCTCAGTTACCTTAATATATCTCCTCAAGCTCTTTATTTAAACCTAATGTTGACATGAATTTTCCTTTGATGCTTTTTGTTAAAGTAACTATATTTAGAAACAATTCTTGCTTTCTGACTGGTTCTGTCTTTTTTTTTTTCTATTTTTCCCAAAACTTCAAGCTAGAATATGCATCGTCAAGCAGTTTGACTGCTGTAAACTATGTGTCGCTGTCGCAAAACGCCGCAAAAACTCCGATAGGACGGCACGGTGCAATTAAGGTGTATACATGTCAACAATAATGTGACCAAAACTGAAATACTCCACGTGTCTTAATTTGATTATTGCTTACTCTGACTCTGACCTTATTCAGAGGTAATCAGGTAAGGTAATCAGAAAATGCTGTTTACATGGCAGTGTCCTATTCAGAGTATTGTCCTAATCAGGTTAATATCAGGATATTGGTGTCCATGTAAATGTATTAACTGAAATCTATTACAGTTTTGTTTTTTTTTCAGAAAAAAGGAAAATGCACATTTACGTGTGTTCCCATCAACTACTGTTTATGTGAATATTGCAAGTTAGTTTATTAAGATAATTAATAGATGGCACTGAATTCCAAGTCATGCGCCATTATACAACTGACAAAGAAGAAGGCGGAATGCAGTAAGGTAAATAAATAATAACCCCCAATAAATAAATGGAAAGGAAGGAAGACTAAAAGAAAAATTTATAATGAGGAGGACAATGGACATTGGAAGTACTGCAAAAGAACTAAATAATTCAGGCAACGTTGCGGTTTTCTCATTAGTCCACACGTACCTTTTGTTTTTGTCTGCCGCCGTAACCTCTCCGGTGGAGTATAACACTGAAGCTGGACACCCCAACTTTTCCATCTCCCATAAGCATAAAAACCTTAATGGGATATGGCATGATTCTTTTAAAATTTTCTGTTTTTCCAGGCCGATGGAAGCCCACTTATTGTACCTATCATAGCTAACCTGGAAACACCGTGCTATATGTGTCAATACAGAATTGGGGAGGGGGTATGTATCTGTCACATACATGTTACTGTAGTTTTTAATGTTGTTGTTGGTGAGCTTTCATATCCTGAGTTGACAGAATGTCTGCACAGTGACCAGTTAGAAATCCAGCAACCACGAGAATTTCTGTTATTGTTTTGATTCAGGAACCAAAAGAGTTTCATCATCATCACACCTCCAAAACAACTGCAGCCTTCACCCTCCACTAGAATTGGAAATGCCGCAACATCATATGCAAATGCACGTATGACCTAATCTGGCAAGTAGCTACTCTCCTCCAAGAATAGCAACACTACTGGCATATTAGAGCAGAGGGAACTAAGTGTGGGTTCTTAAAACTGTTTAATGGAAAGGAAGAGCTTGTACGTCTCACCTAGGAGGTAACCGTTTGCTCCGCTGGAAAATGATCAAGCAACAGTGTCTGTTTATGTAAGGATCTGACAATTTCTGAGTAAACAGTGACTGCATCAGCACATTCTCTGCCCACGACAAGAGCTGGGAACACGTCATGTATTTTGGGAAAATGGTACCCAGCAACCCCTCATCAGGTTGATTAGTGTTTTGGGAAGCTGGATTAATGGGGAGACGATTAGTCTCACATTGTCTAGTGGTTTTAATTTTTTCACTAATTGCAGATGAGGGCTCAAATACAATGAACACAACAAGGGCAAATCTATATTTAGAATTTGTCAGAATTGCATTGTAAACAGTCATGATCATAATAGTTTAATCCTGCTGCATGTACTTTTACTAACATTTTTTGTAGACCTTGATAAAACACGGCTTTTTTCAGTGTTTTGCTGCTAGATTAGCATAGGTAAGGGACAAAGAGAGTTCCCACTGACTGGCTGCGAACTTAAGTAGCAAAAATGTTGAATCTTCTTTTTCTTTATAGATAAAAATTGTCTCTTTCTTCAGCAATAAGACCAAAACTCAGGTCTTGGTACCAGATGCTGTTCTCGCTCAGCTGTGGGAAGTAGCAAACAGGAGTGGGACAAAAAAAGTGCATTAAATAAATGCATAATTTCTGCTTGTTGCTTCTTCAGTGGTGTTTTTTCTTCTTTGGCTGCACAGACATTGTGATTTATCTTAGATAATTGTCTTGCAATTACCCAAGTATCAGAGAATCGTTGCATTGTGATGCCATTGTTATCATGGGCAACATATCGTCATAATATCATATCATGAGTTAACAGTGGATCACTCGAGACTCGTTGTGCCACTTGCTGATGCTCCAAAAATGCCTTTAAGGCGCATCTGGGAAAACATCTGGCAGTGTCTGTGGAATAGAGCTGCGTGCGCATACAGCAACCAAATAAAATTAATGGGAAAAAATGATTCAAAAGGAGGAGAGGAGGAGAAAAAAATCCATAAAAAGCAGAAGTTTAGGGTCCTTGCACTGTATGGCATCTCATAGGAAAATAGGGCCAGTAGTACAATTTTGTCTGTGTTCACCATTATCCTACTGTTTCCCCAGCAGAACAGGAACAGGAACAGGAAGGACATGGTGAGTAGTAAAGTCCACCTTCTAATTAATTTGATTGGCTGCTTCGGCCAAAAGTGACATTGACGAGTGGTGCAACCCGCGCCTTGAGCTTTTGCGTCGCGCAGCAGTTCCCGGCAGGCGTGCTGTACCATAGGAAAACAACGGTTTTGCTGGTGACACTTTTTTAGCAGCGTGTCTCACTGTGATTGGCCCTTTCCTCTGTGATTCAGACATACAGACACTGTTGTTACTGTGGAGCACTGAAACAAGTTTGTGGATCTGTGATATGCTGCAGCAAAAAGCCACACTTTACCCAGAGTTCATCAGCCTGTTGTGTTTTTTCACAGGGAGCCTCCACTGAACTAGCACATCATATCTTTAACACTAGAAGGGCCAGAATTCCATTCCTACGAGAAATGCTGTAAGTGGTCATTTTGAGCATTGGTTCCAATTTCTGTTATTGCTCATGATAATGACCCAGTATAGAGAGTAATGTATTTATTGTGTTAGGATATCTTTTTAAAAATGAAATTACACCTAAAGATATGCTTTCGTCAGAGACGGATCATCCTGATCCCGGCTGATGCAGGTGAACTCTGCACCACTGTGCTGCCGTACGCTGCACTGCTTTGACAGAGACAACGATAGTTGCCAAGCAACCAAGATGCAGCTGCCACCGCGCGAAAATGTATCAATTTAACCACGGCAAAGTCTGTGCGGCCATTTTGACCGCCTGTGGCCGAAACAGGTAGAGACAATCACATTTTGTTTGCCTTTAGTGCTATTTGTATAAGTAACATTTTAAATGAAATTACAGACATTTTTAGAAAAATTCATTGACCAGCAGCACTATATTTTTTTATGCAGTGGAGTTACATGAAATGTAAATGTTAAAATGGTCAAATTGACTGTCATGGCCTTTCTAGTGATAAAACATGGCTCAACTTAACAGCTAAGCAATCCTATACCACTTAAATTAATGCTGCCCTCTGTTGTATATGCATAATGTCCATTGTTGTAACTCAGCGGCAACAGGCTCCTGTAAAGTCCTGTTCCATATTCTGCAGACGTACTGCAGTTTTCAGAAGAAACCCTAATGTGGTGGCTGTTGGGTGGATATGATGGTTGACGTGATGAATTTTCCCCTCCACTGCTGTCCGGGGCTCTTTGCAGGCTAGTCACATGCATCCACCTCATCATCTCTGCGCTGCCATAATCCCAACAGGGGTCCTCTCCTTCTGTCTCACGGACAAACACACACAAACAAAGGTTGAACACATATAGAGGTCAAAGACGTACGCACATGATATGCACGCTCAATAGGTGAAGACATGAGCACGCACACGTACACGCTGTGGCATTTAAGCTCGTGCTGTGCCTTGAGGACATGCTCTAATATTCCCCATCGCTCCACTCCTCTTTCTCTCATCCCCTCCCTCCCTCTCTCCTTCCCTCTCTCTCTCTCTCTCTCTCTCTCTCTGTTTCTGCCACGAGCCATTTTCTGCCCCCTCTTAATGCTCCTCATGTCTCACGGGGGGGCTATCTGTAATATTCTCCCATCCCACCATTTCCTGTCATCAGCACTTCCCTTCTTTTTTATCTCCTGCATCTCTCCTCTGTCGTCCTTTAGGAGTCCTGGGAGACATTCAAGGTCACGGTCACACTGTGGCATCTTGGGAAGGCGGACATTAGACACATGATGCAATAGCAGAAGAGTAACCCACCCTTCTGTTATCTAGAGCAAGTTGTACGTCTCCCCAAGCCACCTCTGTTAGGGGGGTTCATTTCGGCAGAGACACGTCTCTGATAGAGACCAAGTAGCTAAAAAAACCTTCTTTTCATGAATTAATGATGCCACAGAGAAACTTTTAGAGGAAATTTTTCAGACAGGTTGTCGTGTCCGTCTGTAACGGATCCCCACAGGCCCCCTCTTCATCTCCCACTGACAGATGCTCATTTTAGGAGCTGTCATCCTGTCAGACCTGAAAGGCTTTCCTTCATAGCGACCCCCTCCCCGCTTTCTACCCCGTCAATCACTGTGTCTGTTGCCTAGGTACGACAGTGTGTCTCATAAAGGCCACTCGGGTTAAATGGAGCCAATTCGTGGGGTGTAATATCAGTAGCTGTGTTTTGATTTATGAGATTTCATTTCTTCTCAGAGATAAATAAAAAACACGGGGATGTGGGCTGTCAGTTTATTTACAATCATTTCTTTGAGTTATGTAAGAGGAAATAATGCACTGAACACTGTCTGAACAGAGAGACTGGCTGTTGTAGGTTTTCTTTTAAATAAAGTCAGTTATAGTTGTTTAAGATTAAACAGTTTCTAGCTGTCAAACTGACTCAGTTTCTGTAACTAGTCATTCTTAAAAATTACGAATGTCAACTCCACTAGGGCTAGGGTTAGGGTTTTATTTTTATTCTTTATTAACCTGATGATTGACCTAATTTGCTCAACCAATCATTAATCCACTAGTTAATTAAATGTCAGGACATACAAAAAATATGTATCACGATCCCCCAAAGCTGAAGGTTTTGTCTATAAAATTCCTCTTTTGTTCAATAGACTTGTGTGTTTTGACCAACCCCAAACGATAAAGACTAAAGAAAATTTTCCAGAGGATTTTGGAATTAAAAAAATAGAAGTTTCCCTGCAGACACGGCACAGTGATTCAGTGGTTAGCACTGTTACCTCATGGGGAAAAGGTCATAGGCTTGGTTCCTGGGGAGTTTGCTTGTTCTCCCTGTTTGCCATGTTTGCATGGGTTTCCTCTGGTTTCCTGCAACATCAAAAACACGTTACTGTACTGTCGGTCAGTCTTCAGTGAATATCCTAGACCAAGGTGCTGACTAATGAGGCTGCAACTAATCACTGTTTTCATTATCGATTAATCTTATGATTATTTTCACGATTAATTGATTAGTCATTCATTCCATCAAATGTCAATAATAGGAAAAACGCTCATCTTAGTTTCCCAGAGTCCAATGGGGTGTCTTTAAATTACAGCTTTTGTCCAAACAACAGCATAAAACACGAAGACTCCTCATTCATCCTCACGAATGACACAGAAAAGCAGCAAATCCTCACGTTTTAGAGGCTAAACCAGCAATTCTTTGTACTTTTTTCTTTGAGAAATGACTGAAACAATTAATCAGTTATCAAAATAGTTGGTGAATAATTTTCTATTGATCGATTAATTGATTATTCGATTAATCTTTATAGCTCCACTAACTAAGATCCTGAGTCTGTCCCCGGGCGCTGCGCTGTGGCTGCCCCCTGCTCCTCAGAGATGGGCTAAATGCAGCGATCAAATTTCGCTCTACGCCGTATATGTTACCAGTAAATTACCTTCACCTTTACACATTTTAATGAATCTGTAATTACACTATTTGATATTTTGCTTAATGTGATTTTCCCACATAAAAAGTAAAAACCAAACAAAAACGAAACAGTGAGGACATCTACTCTTTTTCACTCTTTGATAAATTCTGGATCAATCTATCAATCATGTGCCCCATGCCCCGCCCACCACCACAGCTTGTCTTAAGGTCAACCAATGAAAGCGCAGTGTCTGTCAGCTTGTTAGCTTCTAACTGGAAGTTATTGATACATCACGAGTAAGTGGAGGGGATTTTCTCGTTTTTTATATCTGTGTGATGAAGTTTTACAAAATATGCAAAGCACTGTGGTCATCCAAAAAAAAATCTAGTTCCTCTTATTGTGTCTTGTTGGGTTGCACCTGTCCCTCTTGGCATTGTTAAAGTTCATTTTAAACTGAGTCAGCTCTCTCAAAGTGTTACATTTCTCACCATGTTGGTATTTTCACACATCAAATTCAGGCAGACTCCCTGTAGTATCACCTTTCAAGTTTTGCCATGTCTGATTCAAATAAATGAGGAGCTTTACACCTTTTTTTGCCACAAATAAACAAAATGAGAGAGCTGCCTTTTGCTTGTCTCTGTCTTTGGGTCCCTTTCCATCAAAACAGCGGTGCAGTGGCTTCCTTTGAAGCTCAGTCAGCCCGTCGTTTCTTAAAAAGAAAAGTCTGAAGGTGCTACCTGCCATGGTTGTCACAGTTGACAGGAGCAAGATGAGATCTGCAGAAAAATACTGAAGTGCAGGGACATGAGGAGAGTGGGAGGCGGCTCCTGTAGAGCTCAAAACAATCATGAGTCATCATAGCAGCAGCACTGACAATGAAATGTTGTAGCTTCATTAATGCAAAGTTTTCTAGTGTTGCACAAGAATGAAGGTAATATCATTCTTTTTCCAGACCTGCTGCTTGTTAATAATGGTCATCTGCAATGCATCAGATTTTCTGCAACTAAGAATTAAAATATCCTGTAAAAAATAGAACTTAGTCTATATTTTTCAAATCTAGATTATACCTCAGCAAGTAAAAATGGTAGAGGTTCATTTGTTTGTGAACGCAGCCTTACGCTGCACGGTGAGCAGTAAGAAATGTGAATAAATGATAAAGATGACATTTGAAGGGCAGGTTTAACGTCCTTCTACCCATCCTCTGTTCACCTAATTCATACCCCCCACAGTAGTCAAAGCATTCCTGTAAAAAATGACAATAGTCAAATGACTCATGGAAAATTACAGTAGTAACAGAATACTTTAGAAAATTGCAGTAGTCAAATCACTACCGCAGAAATTCACAATGGTAAAAGACTACTGTGTACACTGTCTGTACTGTTACTCATAATTTTATATCATGATTTGTCTGCAGTTTTTCTGGTGAAGATGATTTTTGGCTGATTGGTCAGTACAGTTATCTGCAGACCGGGAGACCTGGGTTCAAGACCCAGATATAGGAACCTTTCCTTGTGAAGTAGAATATAAATTGTATATGCTACCATACAGTGAAGAAACCAGCAATGAAAAATTATGTACAGTAAAGAAAACAGCACTGGAAAAGAATTACAATAGAGAAGCAAGCACTGTGAATACACGTTACAGTAAGTAACAGTCTTGTAAACCAATATACAGTAAAGAAATTGGCACTGTAAAAAGAATTACAGTAAACAAACCAGTACTGCATATACATTTTACAAAAATGACACCACTGCTGTAAATACAAATACAGTAGTTTTATTGTAAATATAGTAAGTTACTTGATAATTACTGCCAGTAAATTACAGTAAATTTTTACAATCACAGACAGTCACTGTATGACCTTGGCCAGTAACAGAAAAGGACTCTGGGAGAAAATGTCTGTGTGTGTGTGTGTGTGTGTGTGTGTGTGTGTGTGTGTGTGTGTGTGTGTGTGTGTGTGTGTGTGAGAGAGAGAGAGAGAGAGAGAGAGAGAGAGAGAGAGAGAGAGAGAGAGAGAGAGAGAGGGACAGGACTGTGTTGCTCTGTGGATCAGTTAAGGCTTTTATTCTCTCCTCCACTCTGACCAGATAAATCAGATATCAACACTCTGGTGACTTTTTCTCTTAAAAATAATTAAAAAGCTACTGAAACAATAATAAAGACAGATTACGTGTCATTTTATTAAGAATACCAGTTCAGACTTTCCTCTTACATCTTATTTCTTTTTCAGTACATTTGCTCTTGAACTCCTCTCCAGCAGATTTTACGAAAATTAACTGTGACTGGGAGTCTTCAGTGGATTTGGATGACAAAAACAACTCAAGCACACATCAGTGCACAACCTACTCAAGCTTCGGCTTGTATCCTTTCTGGGTTTTTTTTGTTCCTTTTTCATTATTTACGAATTTCATATTTGAAGTCTGGACATAATTGGTCTTGTTCTGCTTACAGCCTAACACACTAAGTCAGTGTTTTCTACTCTATTTTATTTATAAAAGTGGTAGGACTGTGCTAAAAAATTGATACAGCAATATATCACGATATTTATTTTCATGACATCTGTATCGTATCATGACCCATGTATAGTGATACATATCTTAGTAGGAGGTCCTTGCCAAAACCCCGCCCTGAAGTTCAGTGACACAGAAGAACTCTTACACACTTCACTTCAATGTTTTCAATTTCAGTGTGTCCTGCTGAAATGAAAGAGTGCACTTAAATTTAATTTCTCATTTTGATGTTAAAGCAGCAACATCAGTGTTTGGTACTTTGCCAATACCATTCAAATAAATTGTAATGGAAATTTTGAATTAAACTGTTTTGACTCAATTTGTCCACTGAGTTATCAATATAATGTGATTTGATGTTTTCAGACTACCCAAATTGTACACAACCACTTGTCTATCAGCTCTGTTTTGACATTTTCAGTGAGCTATGTGGAATAATGTATCCCGATAAAATCGTGTCGTGACCCATGTATCGTGATGCGTATTGTCTCGTGACGTTCTTGCCAAAACCCAGCTCTAAAAAATGGGGACTTTATAGATACTACATTTAATCAGGAGAGTGCAACTGAAATGGAGGTGGCACAGCACTAAAGTCATTGGAAAGTCTGTTTAGAGGCGAGCTATCCGCACACTGAGCCTCAGACAGTCTGAAGTAGACTTTCCAGTATTTTGATAGCCTGGATTGTCTTTGGTCAAGGTTGCCTCGACCAAAACTCTAAAGTTTCTCTTAAAAAAGGTTTTCTTTTATGTCTTGAAAACCTTTTTTAATTTTATTTTAATTTGGACAAAGGATTATTAAATATGTTTTGGACAAAACAGCACATGCAGTGTTTTTTTATTCTTGCCAGTCCCTTTTTCATATTCTGAAAACAAAAAGATGTGTGGGCTCTTTCATTATTAATAAGATCGACTTCACAGCGCTCACATTGTTGAATAACTCATGTCCACCTGGTAATAATGCTTTGGTATGAGCTGATATGTTACATCAGTTCATACACACAATGGAAATCTGTAGTCCGGGTTGAGTTATGCAGTGTGTGACCGGAATACAAAGTGTGTTTTCCTGACAGAATGTTATATCATACCTACACCTGTGTGGCCATCTTTACCCCCCTGCTGTTTGAGGCGGGGTGAAAGGGGAGAACACCATGTGTGCTGATGTATGGATGTATGCCATCAAAGTTTAATGGAGGTTTCATTTGTTGACAGGCCTCCAGTGAGAGACTCACACTCTCACCTCGTGCAGTGACATGTGATGCTGTTTCCTCTTGTGTGTGCATGTGCATTGAGTCTCGACCCATATCTGATCATGTTGGAGTATTTGTTATGAAAGCAAACATGTAATTCACGCAGATGTTTGCTCTGCAATGCAAACATTGTGAAATGGTACAGAGGTGCATCTGTTTTCTGTATCAACTGATGGGATTTAGTTGAGAAAAATCTATCAAATATGAATGATTATATTCCTACTGACTGCAGCTCTTTTCATGTGAGATCTGCCGAGAAAGGCAGATGCATACGCATATGGATTGAAGCCAAAGGAAAGCAAAAACACTACACTGATTTGGCCTGAGCTTTCTGGCTGTGGACCTCTGAAATCCTCTCTGGCTGAGGCATCAATCGGACATTTTGGAGCTCCTCTTTCTGGCTAACTCAGCGAGCCAGGCTGGATTAATGAACGAGCTTATCCTGATGCCACACAGGACTGACGGCCATTCTTGACTCCCCACCAAGGATTCCCACTCATGTAATCTTGGGGAACACATCAGGATTCTTAGAAAGTATTTCAGTGTTTGACAGGATGAAAATAAGAAATACTCCAGTTTAGATTTCCCTTCATTCCTCACCTAACTACACTACCGAGAGGATATTTGTTTTCCTGCCTTTGATGTCGACCTCCAGAAGCTCTGGAATAATAGCATGCAAATCAGCTCACAATTGTGCTGCCTCATTAGCCCAAGGCTTGAGATTTTGTTGTTGTTTTGCAAGTGTTTTTTTTTTACTTTTATTTAAGAAATTAACTCAAATAGCATCAGAGTAAAAGTTCCAACTTTCTTCCTTAATGGGCTGAGGCTTTATTGGAGTTATGTGAACAGTGGGGATTGCTGAAGCTTGGATGAGCAGATTTTGAGCCTCTGAAACTCTGAAGCTTGTTTAGATAAACAACAATATGGCAGAAACACTGACAATCTATGGAATAGGAAGAGAAGAAACTTGTAATTCAAAAGGTTTATTTACTATGGATAACATTAAAAAAACACAGTTGTACAAGATTATACACCAGAGAATAGTGTTGTAGTCAAGACCACACTAACCAAGACCAAGACTTGACCAAGACCAGTGTGCCAAGATATATAGTCGTCCTCTGATTTCTATGAACAAATACAAGCAAACAATGAGGAACTGAAATCAGTTTCCTCAGGAACATCATGACGGGAGTTTTCTGCATTTTACAG
>JAQFJA010000003.1:15465809-15477126 GCA_029874485.1 Naso brachycentron
GTTATATAATGTTGGGAAGGAGAATGGCATCATTAGATTTGTTGAAGTCATTGTTAAGCAGCTACCATTCCAGATGAAATCTATCTGCCTGGTCATGACATTAAAGCTGCAGTTGGTAACTTTTGCTAATAAGCTAACAAGCTAATGTTAGCTGTAGCATGAGGCTCATTGGGATGCAACTCTGCTGCAGCCTCCCCTTCACATTTTATTTCATTTGTTGTTGCTCTTTCTTTCAAGTTCAGTTTGAACCAAGATGAAATGGTTGCATCCGCCTCAGCTCGATCTCGAGCTTGAGCCGACTGATGGTGACATTTGCAGACGCTCTGTTGTCAGCAGCGAGTTAGAGCGTAAGCAGCTCTTACCAACGTCACCTGTAATCAGCTCTTAACAACTTCACCTGTTGTTAGGAAGCGGGGCGTAGACCAGCTAATCAGGACAGAGAGTACAGAGAGCGTCACTGCTTGGGGTAATAGAATGGGAGTGATAGGATTTTTACCTGTCCTGAATACAGAGGCATGATGGGAAAACACAGAAATCTCATGATACTTTCAGACCACGACACATACTAATAGCTGTCTGTGGGTATTATGATTTTTTTTCCAAATAAAACACAAACTGTTATTGAGGTTTACCACAAAGTCGACAACTACAACTTTAAATTTTATTCATTTTATGATCAGTCACATTTTGCTGACTTTCTTCCTCACGCTTTGACTGGTGTTCCCATTTAAGTTAGCAACAGGCAATAAAATGCGACACACTGTTACCTTGAATAAAATTCTTTGGGTTTAACTTTCTTGGCAACATTTTGAATAATGTCAGTAACAACACAACAAAATATATGACAAAGATATAGTTGTTTTTAGGTATTTTAATGTGGAAATGTTGCGTACTGTGCGTTAAACATTCCCACATGAGAGTGGTATCAGTCTACTCATCTATCCCAAACCACAAAGTGAAAAAATACACATATTTCCCAAAATGTCAAAGTATTTATTTAAGAGATATAAACCATTTTCTAAGTTTCCGTGTCCCTGTCTGTCCTGTGATAAAGGCCCACCTGCTGAACATTCCAAGCTGGAACTGGAAAGAGGGTGACGACGCTATCTGCCTGGCCGAGCTGAAGGCAGGCTTCATTGCCCAGAGCTGTCTGGCCCAAGGCCTGTCCACCATGCTGGCCAACCTCTTCTCCATGAGGTCCTTCATTGAGGTAACACAGAGGACGAGATTAACTCGCCTGGTCTCAGCCCCTCACTCTGAGCAGACTAAAGCGATATGGATGAATGGATTCTCACGTTGCATTTTTGTGAATTAGATGATTTATTGAGGGACTGAAGGTGAGCTCGGAGTAAGTGGATACAGTAGGTTCTCTGCTGACAGATGGACTACATCTATCAAATGCAGAACATTCCCCTGAAAGTTTTGACATCTTTGTCCAGAGAAAGTCTCCCATTAGAGTGTTTTCAGTCGTTCTAGCACATCATACTTTACCGTGACAGGTCATACGGAATCTGTTCAGTGTTTCTGAGGTTCAGAATTGAAGAGGTGCTTGTCTCTATCAAAGAACTGTTCTCATGTCATGAAGATGATGAATCAGCTTATAATGACCAGGCCGATGTTGTGCGGCAGAACATCTGCAGACCACATTGGGCCGCTTTTGGAAGAAAAACACTGTTGGATTTTTCTTCCCTTCTTTGTCCTCACATGTGACATTTCCGTGCTTGTTTTTTGTCAGATTGAGGAGGACACATGGCAGAAGTATTACCTAGAAGGAGTGGCTAATGAGATGTACACAGAGTATTTGTCCAGTGCCTTTGTGGGCCTCTCCTTCCCCACTGTCTGTGAGTAAGTATCACTCTTCCCCTCTCGGCAGACAAACTGTCATTGGAAGGTAACAAACAATTCTGAAGTGAAGTAAAAAAAGACAAAAAAAGGACTGTGAGAGAGTTTCAAAGTCGTTTTTAACACATCAGTCTTTGGCATATGCTGCTCTCCTTTAATGATTTTACATGTTTTACAGGCTGTGTTACGTGAAGCTGAAGCTGTTGCTTATTGCCATTGAATACAAGTCTGAGCAGAGAGAGAGCAGGTTTGTATATTTATTCTTTCTTCCATAAACATTTTAACTACTGTGCCACTCACTTCAAGCAGATTGTCTAATAAAATATGTGAAATTTTTCCTCAAATCCTCTTTGCAGCTTTAATCACTGTTGATATTCATATTGTAATTGATGACAATTTGTTGGTGAATGATAGTATGCCGATATGTTCTGCCATTTTCAACTGTATATTATGCTGCAATTGTATCTAAAACTGTTAATGCGCAATGTCTTATTTAACGACAGTACACTCAATAACACAACCTGAAAGAACTCAGAGAAAATAATCCTCACTCTTGTTTGCCAGAACTTTTCATCAAAAAATTCCCATCTTGCCATCTTAAGAAACTTAATAAAAAAGACTAATGGATCACCACCAAAACAAAATCACTTTTTCCTTGAGACTCGAGGCCCAAAATTTGATCCAATTCAGATAGCATCTTTGTGAGATATCCTGCTGTTAGGTAAACAAATAAATGGGACTGATTACGCTGACTGAATGTCTGTGGTGGAGGTAACTTTATAGCCAAGTCTGATACTTTTTCCAGTCCTTTTAGGTACGCAGGAATAATTGGGGAAAAAAAGACAGAAAGAAAAATCAGGCTTACATTTAAACTTGGAATCAGACAAGTTTTAGGTCACTGCTTTGTGATGATGTCACACTTACTGCCCTTATTTGGTCTTAAATCCAGAACACTGCGCCGGCTATTCAGAGACACTTGCACAGCTAAAGAACTAATTCTCTGCACATTTGGATCTCATTTCATGTGTTTCTTTAACTTGATTCTCTTGTATCCCTGTTCAGTCCTTAAAATAATTTTTGAATAATTTTTCTGTAATCTCAAATTGCCAATTTCCACCCGCTGTTCCCCATTCACGTATGTCAGAATGTTTTTTTTTGTTTACCGACAAGGTTGCACAGGTAACGATGGAAATTTGACATAACAACCCAAAGTAAAACTTACTTGCATTATATTATTTAAGACCTGACCTCGACAGATATATCAGTGTGATGATATTATCAGCTGATATCAGTCCATCACAGACATATCGCCATCTGAGTACAGTATGTTCTCTGACTTGTGCCGATACTAAAACTGTTTTTTAAGGCCAGTAAAAATGCTTGGAGTGGTGATTTAAATTGGTGTAATTATGTAGTTTGTCCAGAGGAGGGCAGTCCTGTTATTCAATGACTAATAAGAAAAGTGTTCACTTTTCAGTGATCTGATGTTTTGAGTAAAGCTTTGTCAAAATGTAAGATATCCTGCCTCCATTACATTTAACATGACACAAGTATAAGATAACCACATTTACCCAATAATATTTATATGTAATATTGACCAATATATGGGATATCCAAATTTTCTTGCTCAGTAATATCGGCATTGGTATCTGCCCCATAATTCTTATGTCGGTCGAGCCCTAATTTAGTCATTAAAACATTTCTAGTTATATATTATTTGATGCTTTATCCCAGTTTGGTCATTTTTGTTTGATTTGTCAGTCTGATTATCAAAGTTCTAACAATGCTTTTTCTGAGCTTTCTTCATTTCTTTGTTTAAATGAGTTCCATAATGCCACAAAACTGTTTTCCTGCTGCCCACAGCTCTTTCCTTGCCACAATTTAAATTTACATCTGATTTAGTAATGTCATTGGTAAGAGATAATCACTATTAAGGTCAAACAAATATATATAAGTTATAATTTTAGGTACAAGGACCTCAACGTCGGACAAACGGTACCTGCATTGTGTCACGTGCTGCTGTATGAGGCATACCTAAACAGGCAGAGACACAGTAGTAACAGTCATTTTCTCCTCCTCTTTATGTTCATGATAAATGTTTGATTTGAGATTTTTTCTTGTTGTTTGCAGAAGCAGAAAGCGGTATGCCCTCTACCTTATCTTACTTCCAAAGTTCCACCCAATCTCCACCACTTTAAAGCTTCTGACTTTGGGAGTTTCCCCCAAGGATATTTTTCCAACCCCTATCTCACAGGCCTCTTTTTCTAACTCTTTCTATGGTGTCCCTTGTGCTTAATGCACTAACTTCTTTGCAGGCAGAGAGAGGATAGATAAATTGGACATGTTTGTAGAAGTGCTGTTTCTTTGTCTTTGCTGTTGTCGGTGTACCAAGGCCAAATGCTCACCCTCTCCATATCTACCTCTTATTTGATCTTTTACGTTTTTGTCTTTTACCAGTCCTTTGCTTAGTTTGTTTCTCTCACTTTCAGTTCCTTTTCAGTGTCGCTCAGTTGTTCTCCTACTGTATGTGAGCTTCGCCAAGCTGATTATTCCACTCATGGTGTTTTTAAATCATTGCCAGAACAAGTTCTTCATGGTTCTTTTACTCAGAATCAGAGGAGTTTGTGTACACATATCTCAGATCTCAGATGTGGTGTCGATAAGCACTGATAAGCACTGATAATCTGTTGTTTTACATTTTTGGATTTAATGTTGAAATAATTTGACTGATTTTTTTTTTGCCATTGCTGTAGGCAGTGGCTGATTTAACAGCATGTCTTTTACTTCATGGTTTTTATCACACCAGCAGCACCTCACCACTCTTTGTTTTCCTTCATCACTTCACACACAAAGAAAGGCATGGAGCTGTTGAATTTGGATAGCGTTAAGTTGATCCAAACTGAAATTTAAGGCTACGACGATCACAAGTGCCCCTCATTTCACTTTTGCATTCCATCACCCTCTCATGTTCTCAGTGCTAAATGTTTATCCATCTGTGCATGTATGTGCGTCTGCGTGCGTGTGTGGTTACGCTTAGCGGGGGAGTGTTTGTAAGAATGTGTGTGAGCATTTCTGTGTGTCTCAGCCACCTTGTACGGTCATGCTCGTGCGTCTCTTGAGTAGATGTTCTTAAGTGAGGTCACTTCCTGTCAGTTTGGTGTTTGAGAAACAATCCAACTGCACAGAAGTTACTGCAACCGTCTGCATCTACATACTTGTCCCTATACCTGTACTGCAGTGGCTATGCCTTTCTGTTTGACTCTTGTCCTCTTCATGCTGTTTGATAGCTGCATGCACAGACACTATCTCACAAGATGTTGGATGCCTGCCTTGTTGCTCACAATATGAGGTTTTGATGCTTTCTAAGCTTCTATTCACCAGTTTGCACCCGAGCGAAGAAAAATGTCTTGGATAGATTCGCCTGTAAAATCTCAGATTTGGGCAGCAATGTTTGTGGAACTGTTTTGATTTGATCTGTTTTCTTTCATTTCTTTTCACTAAAGAGCATGCCAGGTGTAATGCCTGTTTACTTCTCTGGGGGCCATTCAATCTGAGTGAATGTTAGACGCTATTTTACTTCTCGCAAAGATAAATGTGGAAAGAAAAATCTGATCTGCATGACTGGTGCAATTTGATCACAGCCGCATATGTATATGGATTCAATTGCTCCCTTAATATTTTTGTTTATTTTCTCCAATGTAGCCTTTTTCCAGAGCCCAGAGGAGAGATGTAGTAAGATAGATGTTTTCTTAGATGTACCACTTCACTTCTGCACTGAATCTACAGGGAAAACATTTCTCTTTTAAAATTAGTTACTATCATAAAATATTTATTTTAAAACCAAAGAATTTAAGTTGATGAGAAGGATGTTGCCGTAGTGCTGTAGTGTTGCCAAGTATTTTTTATTTTTATTTTTGCCACAAAGTGATAAGAAAAGACAAAAGTTTATCATCTTTCATCTGGGCTCTTTTTTTGAAGGAGTGTGACGGTGTTTGATTCCTTGGTTCACACTCACATCATTGATGATTGTTGCCCACAGGTGACCATTAATGACCAGGGTGTATGTGCGTGCGTGTGTGTGTGTGAGCGTACAGTACGTGTGTGTGATGTCAACTCTTTGTTACAGTCTAATTAATGGGGAATGATACAGCCTGTCGCTTAAGAGCTGAGAGGGTCTTAATAGTTTGACTACTATTGTATATCCCATAATATTTAGTTTGAGTGCAGCTGTTGTTTAGCATATTATATTACATTTTCACCAAGGTTGTGCCTTTGAATAGAAATGTAATAAAACAAATACATGACTTTTCTGGACATAACATTATTATCAGGTGATGGACTTTATTCAACCAGTTTCTTTCTTCCTGAAACAAAACAACAGGAGACTATTAACTCTATTATCTATTCTTTTGTGGTATCTCTATAGACTACATTCATTAGTATAAATCAGCATGATATTAGCAAGAAAAAAAGAGCTGTTCATTCCCTTGCATCCCACTGCCAAATACTAACCGAGGCACTAACATTAACGGCACTTCCTGTACATCCTCTGTACTGCAGCCACGTCTCAGTGGCCAACATGACATCTGTTTGACAAGATGCTGAGACTTAAACCATTTCATGGCCAGAATTTTAATTCTTTCTGCCCTTGTCCGTTTACTCCTACCTCTCTGTCCTCCTTCTCACCCCAGGGCAGACCAGTAACAATCAGTAAAGAAAAAAATTAAAATTTAATGTTGCTGTTGTGCATTCTGTCCGTGTGAGTATCACAACAGCACACTGCTCAAAAACAGATGCAGCAGTTGTGTTCTTAAGCTAACACAAGAGATACAACACACAAAGCAGTCCAGATAAGCACAGTGCAGGTCCAATTGATGGCTTCAACAAGTGTGTGTACCATTCCTCTTGATTAGCACAATGTTCTGTGCATGAGCTGAGGGTTGTCCAGAAGTTAATGAGCATGATTTGTCTATTTTTCTAACTTCCCAGCATCCTCATCAACCCAGGAAACCACGTCAAGATGCAGGAGGGAACGCTGGGATTCTTTATCGCCAGTGACGCCAAAGAAGTAAAGAGGTAATCCGACCAACCTTATGAAAAACTGATCACTGAACATGTCGTTGGTTATTTGAAGCGCTCAACATTTTCACTGTCGGTTTTAGAGCATTTTTCTACTGCAAAGCTTGTCATGACGACATCACAGACCCTAAGCGGATCAAGAAGTGTGGCTGCAAACGACGTGAGTAGCTGTGCCTTTATTTTGCCCCATCCACGCCCCTCCTTCCCTCCCTCTCACTCCAAACCCTACCTGTGGATCTGTCTGTCTCATTATACTTCAGGTTTTACAACTTCGTACACTAATGTTATGCCTCTCATTGTGTCATTGTTCTTCTGTACTTTGGCACCGTGTTTTCTAAGGTAATATGTGTTGTCACACCGTTATACCCTTAGCAACGTGTTTATTTTGGGCCCCATTTGAATTTCCATGACATCCATTACAATAAAATCATTAGTCAGTATCAGATTTGTTTTTTTTTCGAAGTGGAAATGAAGGTGTTTCCATCTCTAAGTGTGTTTTCTTTTGGTTTAACCATTGAATCATTACTTTATCAGCACCAAATGAAAATATATGGTCGCACCGATACAGTAGAGAGAACTTAAAGCTGGATCAGGCAGTTTATTTTTAGTGTCATCTGACAGAAATTTCATAATAACCTTTCAACATTTTGTAATTCAGCTGGTCTCAAAGAACACTAGACTTCTGCACCTCTCCTTGGCTCTGTATTTAGAACGTGACAGCAGCGCGTGCTCCTGTTGGCTGCTCAACGTTGCGCCGCTTAGCGACAGATGACGTCACCACAGGCAGATTAGCTGTTAATACAAGTGACGTGCCTTACATTCTAAAACTGTCCTCTGGGCACTTGACGAGCTGAGTTGAAGGCGACACTGTCAGCCGGCTAGAGTTGAGCTGAGACAGACCAGCTTACAGCACTGCAACTCTTCCTGCAACCGTTTTGTGAATCTTTGGTGCAAACTGGCCTTAAAAGAGAGAGTGACAACAAACGAAATATAACACGAGCTGCAGCAAAAACAGGGCGAGGAGGATGCAGCAGAGTTGCGTCCTTAGGAGTCTCATGCTAACAGCTAACTTGACTTCCAGTTGTTGTCTACTCCAGCTTTAAGTTGTATGAGCTGGCAGTTAGGGCTGGGTAATAAATTGATTTTAAATTGAAATCCAAATTCGGACGATGTTAACGATTAAAACCTTAAAAATCAATTTTCCCTGTAACTGGGGTAAGTACAGTGGCCTACGGCTCTCTTTCAGCTCTGGGCTCTTATTTTTTATATGTGTTTGGTCAAACTTTTTATTTTTTAAAGGTTTAGTTAAGAAAAAAAAAAAGGTTTGCACTTTATTCCCAATAGGTAAATTCTGGTTTGTTTGAAATAAAACAACATATTTGAAACAGTTTCTTTGTCTTTTGTAGTTTAAAAAAATCGATTAAAATCAAAAAATCAAAAATGGTATGAAACAGTCAGGATTTAAATTTTTTTTTTTTTAAAGGCCATATTGCCCAGCCCTACTGACAGCCAGTTAAAGCATTTATAGTATTTAGCTCTTGGTCTTACAATCACAATATGAATAATCATAGACATTATCTGCTGCAAACTGTTACATTTTGGACTTTTCACAGTGCACACCTTCCCCTTTCAAATGGATAGCTTCTTCTCTTTTTTATCCAGACATAACATTACCATTAAGGCAGTAACAGCAGATGAATATAACCTGACCTATGTGCGGTAGTCACTTGTCAGGACGTGTTAGCTAGCAGGTAAATAATTCAGGTGAATATCCCATATTTCCACTAAAGGTCAGAGACAATTACAGTTAGCATCCTGACACAGACAAAGCCAGATTTTCTTCTTTTGTCTGTGTCATTTTAATTATTCCAACATGTTTTTCCTTTCGCAGCTCACTAGAATTAGCAGATCTTTCACACTCCAGTTTCATTTGGATAAACTGTTTACTTCTCTTTGCTTCCTTAATATCTTGTATCTAGACTCCGGTGATGGACGTGACGCTATGTTTTATCTGATTACAGTTGTTGCCAACAGGAGAGTTGCACTTAGAAAGATGACAGTTCCATTACTGCAGTGGAAGTCTGTGTCTATATAGCATGTTCTGTTCTATCATGTTTTGTTCTCTTCTGTTGTTTTTTTCCCATGTTTCTTTATGACCAGTGACACACTTTTGATGTATTTCCTTCCCTGCTGCCATTGGAAAACACCACTTTATTTTAACTACTCACTGGTAGTGATTTATTGTGAGTAAAAAGAAAATGGGTGTACTATTACCCAGAGTGCAGTGCAAGTGTTTTTTATATCCTCTTCAGCAAATAGTATACTGTATCTATGTTGCATGTACCAGTGTAGCTTCTGCATCCCTCTCCTCGCCTCTCATTTCTACACTGTGCTCAGACCAGACCAAAACCAAAACAGCAGAAATCAAACACACGCCAACGTCAGGCCTCCTCGTCATCAGCCCAGTTGACTCATGCTGTTACTAGTTAGATATGACAACTAAATAGAGTGTGACTTAATCGGATGTGGCCGATGAGCTCTGCAGTTTTTCCTCGATATTTGATCATCAAAACCAAACTCATATTTGGCATTTAAAAGCCAATCTGCTTCAAGTCTTTTGCCATTACCCATGATTAACCTCTTTATAGTGTCATGCTCCAGTGAAATTCTAGGAATGTAATAAAAATCTGACATGTCATACAGTAATCAAAGATTTTAGAAGAGCTAACACAAGGGGAGGAAAATTAACAAGAACCACTGAAAATGAACTCGATCTGCTTCCTGTCAGAGGAAGTTTTGTGTGCGGCTGTGCGAAAAAGTCCTTGTGGGAAGTTCTGTAAATCCCAAAGATCGAGTTTGCCAAAACACAATCAAAACAATCTGGTCTCGCCTCTGCCCCACTTCTCTGTGATCTCAGCCACTCTGGGTCCTCGCCCTGCTTGGCATGAGGTTTCAGATCCCATCAGTTCCTCTCGGGATTGAAATGTCACCACATTGTTGTTGTGCATTTCAAATCTGGACAGTCGTTAGGCCTCCTTTCTTTCACTCTCTGCTCTGGATTAGAAGTCCCCATATCCCAGTATTAGTTTTCATAGCGTTAGATTGCCACTAGATGGCGGCGCGGTGCCAGGTTCATGTCTGATGATACAAGATTTAAATGGTGATGTCTGTAGAGGAAACTCGAATCTCCTGAAACCTGTTCAGCAAAAATGCAAGGATCAAATTAAATTCAAAACTGTAAAAATTTTATCATCCTGAAACTGAGGTCCTCAGTGTTGTATTGTTACATGATACAGTATGATTGGGGTTAGGTGAAGGCTCGGTGAACTCTGCTCTTCCAGATAAAACAGAATTTAGCACTGTACGCCTCCACTGCAAAAAGCCACTATCCGCCCTTTTTGCTTTTGCCCGTAAGTTCAACTCTTAAGCTAACAACATTGTTTATCCCTGCACTTCTGCTGAATAAGGACATTTTAGGGGGATATATTTATAAGAATGGTGCTTTCTTTGGGACATCCTTCCTATTCAACATAGCGCCCTGATAGCTTCTGTGTGAGTATGTGGTGCCTTTGGTGGATCACAGGAGGTGGTGTCTGATCAAACCCATGCAGACAGTTTATCAGGGCAGCCGTCATGTTGAATCTCAACTAGGAATGCCCTGAAATGGACACCGTATAATTCTAGACCCCAATCTGAGTGTCTGTGAAGTCAGAAGTCAGACATTGTCAACGTGTGTGTGTGAGTGTGTGTCTTGTGTTTTCCATTACTCCCCTTTCATGTGTCAATAATCTTCATAATATGTATACACTGTGGTCCAACGTCCAAGCGATGAACTCTGAAGTAAAGCAATATCAGCATGATGTAATAGCCTCGCTGCACTTGTCTGCCATGCCCCTAAAACTGTTTCAACACTGTGAACAGTTATCTCTGTACCTCCTCTTGTTGCTGAGACAGAACTGCATTTTCTGCATGCTTATTACATGCTCATAAAGCGCATGTGCATGCTGCAGGATACAACAGTCCCTGATGCCTTCACCCCACCAGTTACGAACTGCGCCTCCCATTCTTTCCTTGGCCAAAAACTGGAGCATGTTACTTCATTCAAAACCTTATTTTCCGACGTGACTCAGAGTCAAAGATGCTGAACGTGTCTCTGTAAAGGTGCCAGACAGTATGAGTCTGCTGTCTGTTTGCACCTTGGCAAAGAGTGAATGGGGACCAGGGACTGTTTCTGCTCAGAGTCACAGCAATCTATATGTGCTACTCTGGGGACTTTCACTCCTGCTTCCCTTGGGGTTCGGAGCTTCACACACAAACACACACACACACACACACACACACACACACACACACACACATACACGTACACACAAAGACAGCATAGAAAAGAAAAAAG
>JAQFJA010000003.1:15494546-15505489 GCA_029874485.1 Naso brachycentron
TAAGGCAGAGTATTTTTAGCTCTTAAAACTTTTAAGACTTGGTAGATTTATTCAACAAATTGAGACATGTATGTGTATAATCAGTAAAAACCAAAGTTAATGTCAGTATTGTAACAGAAGTGGGTCAACCCAGCAGCTCAGGTAAAGAGGGCAACTCTGTTCGAGATTCAAGCATGAAAGTAGTCTGGATTAGGCACAGTCTTCACCTAACACTCACCCTGCCCATCATCACCAGGGTTATACAGTAGTTTTAGTGTAAAAGTCCTTCCAAACTTCTACCCATTCATCAGTCCTTCACATGTGCTCTGGGTGTTTCTGCAAGCACTTGATGAACTCGGTCACAGGTTGGCCGTTGAAGCAGATCTGGTAAACAGCAGTGAACAGAGGAAACCTGGAGAGATTTAAATAAAAAAAAAAAAGGTTTAAGAATGATGGAAATGATTAAAGGTGTAGTTTGACATTTTTGGAAATAGGCTTATTCAGGATTCAATATGAAGCTACAGCTAGCGTCTCGTAATGTTAGCTTAGCTTAGCCTAACATGGGAAAACCTCAAGCCCGACTTTGTCCGAAGGTAACAAAATCAACCCACTAGCACAGAGAAAGGCTAGCCGTATCCTCCTGTCTTTGTGCTAAGCTAAGCTAACCAGCAGCTATCTGTAGCTTTACTTAAAAGCTGCTGGATGAAGTTTGAGCTTGTGTGGACTCTGACCACTTCCATCTGGTGTCGTAAAGCCTCGATCCGGCCACCGGTTATCATGTGCATTTGTTAAGGAAGAGAGTGAGAGTAGGACGCAACGCTTTTGTGACGCCTCGCTCAACTATTCTTTGTTGTTTCTTTGTTTTTTTTAAACAGCTGTTTTCAGGATGCATAGCGATCAGGTAATGTATGTAGGCCTAATTGTGGTGTTATACATTTATAACCGCTTCTGCTATGTGTGCCGTAAATCATGTCATGTGACTTCCGGTGCTTCCGACCTATGGCAGGCAGTCAGAAACAACAAGTTAGAAACAGCCAATTTCCTCATTTAATTATGCGGACCTTCAGAGGGCATTAACAAGGAAGAGGGGCAGTTTCATTAACAGTTAAAAGTTGCAGCCAGTAACTTTAAATTGTATAAAAAAGAATGGCACCGGTGATCACAGCTAACTTTCAGCTAGAAAGCGTATTAGACGTTTTTCCAAAAAGTTAAACATATTCTTTAAACACCACAACTTTTGCATAACACGATATGAAAACAATTAACTTTGTTTTTTAAAAATAGCAATTAATCCAAATTCATATATCCACATAAAATTGACATGTCAGTAATTGTAGAAATAATAAACAAGCCCTCTTGTTATTCAGATTCTTTTTTTAAAAAATGAATCAATCGGGGTGCCCCTGGTGGTTCTGTTGGTAGAGCAGGTTCCCATATACAGAGGCTTTGTCCTCGCCACAGCGGCCTGTGGCCCTTAGCTGCATGTCATTCCCTCTGTCTCTCCCCTGTTTCCTGTCCACTCCTCAGCTGTCCTGTCTAAGAAATAAAGGCCCTAAAAGCCCCAAAAAATCTTTTAAAAAAACAACTTACTTTTCCACCATGTTTTTCTGTTTCAAGATCTCGTGCACCTCAGTTGCAGTTGCCGGACCTTGAAGCTTCTGACCATGCAGCAGCTCATTCTCCAACTGTTCAATGGTCTAAACAGAGAGAGAAGTTTGGTGTCAGTTTGGTGTATGTCGTTACGTATATTCGTGGTTTTTGGAAGAATGGAGTAAAAGAAATGATCAAAGATGAACACAAAAGGAGACAAAATCTGTTCCTCGTACTTTGCCTGTTTTGGCGAAAGCTTCCCCGATCTTGCGGTTGCGTCCACCGTAGCAGGTTGTGATGAGGTCAGCGATGCCGCAGCTTTCCAGGAAGGTGGCAGGGGAGACGGGGCAATTTGTGCAGAAGATCTTGGCGAAGGCGATCATCTCCATCAGGCCAAGACGAATCACGGCCGCCTTGGTGTTGTCGCCAAATCCCAGGCCATCACAGAAACCAGCTCCCACCGCTACAATGTTCTGCAGCAGCAACAAAGAGCAGGCACTGCTGTTGTTGTTGTTCTCCTTTCAAATGTCAGGATTAGCACTGATGCAGTGTTAGTCAGAGGAGGTTAGTCAGGGCCTTCAAGGCCCTCTCTGCAGGCCCTACTGTTTTTGAAAATTGGATATTTACAATGCTATAGTTCAATAATATTTTAAAATTAATCATTAAGTTTTATCACAAGCACAAAATTCTTAATTTCATGCTTCCTGTGTGTCTTTCAGCCATGAATAAGCACATGGCCTGCTGTGTAATCAGTTGTAGGCTCTGCTAAGAGAAAGTATATTTGGCATAAATATGGAGTGACAAAAAAATTAACCAGCCTATCATTTATGTTCTATAGCCAGTGTTGACTGGTGTCTGCTGGCACTTTTGAACCATTCAAACATTGTATTGCGTATTATTTAGGGTTCAACCGATATATTGGTTTACTGATATTATCGTCTGACATTGGCCTATTGCAGAAATATTGCTATCAGCATGTATGTTCTTCAATATGCACCAACATTAAAACCGTCGTTAAGGCCTGAAAAAAATGCTTGGACTAGTGATTTAATATTGTATAATGACACAGTTTGTCCAGCAGAGGGTGGTCCCTTATTTAATAATAAGTGAAATGTTTACTGGTCAGTGGACTGATGTTTAGAATAAAGTTTATTAAAATTTAAGATATCCCGACTCCATTATATATCTTTGTCACAAGTACTGGATAACGACATTCAGCCAATACTATCAGCCGATATATCAGATATAAGAATTTTCTTGTTCCCTAAAACAGCTTAAAAATAATCAAAAACACTGGCTCTCTTAGTTAACTGTAGCATTTATAGTTTGAGTTTGTATTTTGTTTTGTTCTTTTCAGTGTTGTACCTTGAAAACGAGCTGACAGAAAGGCAGTTTTTAAGTTTTCATTGGAAAGGTTTTAAGTTGACCGGCTTGTTAGCCTTTAATAAGATCTTTGAATGATTACAGATTTGGAAGAAGATGAATTTGAATAGAAATATCAGTAAATGTCCATATGTATTAAACTGCAAACACACATTATGACGTTTCTTTTACTATTACAACTCTTTGTTTCTGTAACAATGTATCTCTAAGCACAGAAACAATACTGACATTTCCACTAGTGCTCACATAGTGAGAATAATAAAGGAGTAAATTTGTATAAGGGAGAGGAAAAGCCAACCTTGAGTGCCCCGCAGATCTCCACAACATCAGACTCTTCCACCACAGTCACACGGAAGTTGGTGGTCTGCATCAGTTCCTTCAGCATGGGCCCGTAGGCCTTGTCTCTGCAGCCTGTGTCCAATAAACAATTTTTATTTTCTGTAGTATATACAGTATGAAACTAATACACATTTCTAACAGTTACCACTGTATTATTCTGTCAAAAGTTTCAAAATAAAAGGTACATTTCATGATATTCTTTGTTAAGTACTAAGCATTCAATCCCAAATACATCAAAGTGGCTCTAAAGAACATGTGTTGACTTAATGTTTTAAACAGAGGACCAGAGGAACAGAGCACCCAAAATGTTTAATTAAATTAATGGGATGGCCAAGATACAAGATTTTTTGTGTGATCAATATGATATAAAAAGACAAAATCTAGGGTGTGACAGGCAATGGCGCCCCCCAAGGGGTGGCCGGGGGGGGGGCTATGAGAAAATATTTGGCCCCCCCAAATGGACAAGCCCGATGGCAAGCCCTTTATAAATCTTATACATACAGTGATTTGTATCATAGTGAATTAAAACCGTTAGAGTCACTTGATTGATAGGTCATGCTATCTCTTTAAAAATGTTACATTAAGCTAATTTAATTCATATAACTGATTATACATACAAATGTGCTTTTGTATTTCCTCAGCTTCACCCTTTCAAAAGTCAATAAACCCGAAGTCAACTGGACAACTTTTCTTCAGAGTCTTGATGAACGGAAGGTGTTTAACTTACTGCCAAGTCATATTCAGCGAACATATGGAGGGCAGGATAGATATTGTTATGTTTAAACAACCCACTTAATTTACCAGTGATGATGATGCATCCAAATTGGAAACTGAATCAACTGTCCATGTCTCATATTCACATGAGATCAGCCAAGGATTCGAATACAACGTATTTACATACTATAGTGTCTTTGTCTTATGCTGTGTAGCTTTTTTAGTGTGCCTCCATGGCCACCCCAAAATTTTCACTGGCCCCATCTGGCCCCCCCACAAAATATTTTCTGCAGGTGCCACTGGACTCCTATAGAGCAGCTAGACACAACTGAATTATAAAGTCTGTAGATATTCAGAAAACTATCACTCTGGTCCTCTCTGTGACTCACACTCTTGTGTTTTCTGCATTCTCTCAAAACTGTCTGTGTCGATTATTCCTCCCTTTTTGCCTCACGTGGACCTCTGCACTCCGCTGCACTCACAACCAATTAACTCACACAAAATAAACTCAGCTTAGACACTGATAAAATGTTACTTACAGCTTGTGCTTCTCACTCTTTATCGGGACAAAGCAACATGCGGTCCTTTAGCAGAAGTTCAGCCATTAATCCAGCTCATGTGCTCGTTGAGGAAGTAATAAATTCACAAGAAACATGAACACTCTCAACTTCTGTCTGGTACTCACCTCTCAAGAAAAGTTTAACAAAGTTTACTGTCCTTCATTCTATTGCAAAAAAGTTTTATTGGAGCCATCTTGAACAAAGTCCTGACAGTGTAATCCATGAAGCAGAGAGCAGTGGTGTCCAAGCAGAGTGGAGGAGGGAGCGGGCACTGCGCTGTGTGCACAAGCTGGCATGCCCACATAAAGAAGTACAGCACACATTAACGTCACTGGAAAAACACTGTTAAAAAAACACAAACACAGCACGCAGAGCCAAAAGAAACAGTCTGCAGGACTCACTTCCAAATGCATGAACCTCATTATGTGATGCATTGGCATTGTTTAACACAAGGATCTGACATTAAAACAACATTTACAGGTCAGAAAGGACGGAAAAGCATAATAGCTCTCCTTTCAGTGTGGCCAAAGGACATTCCTGCATGAGTAACATCTTCCAGTAATGTTCTGTAGAAAACTGATAACTAGCAAAAATGTTTCTGAAAGTATGAGCCAGTTTGCAGCAGCTGCCAGTTTTTCCCTTATTTTTTCTTTATGTCTAAAGCAAACAAAGACAAAGTCTGAGTTTCAAACGGACTTGTATCGTAGTAGCGTTTAGTTTACTTAACATTCACCCAAACTTGCAGCTGAAGGCACATCAAGATTGTGTGCCAGGCGACAGATCTTGAAAGCAGAGCACTGCATTGTTCTTTCTCAACATGAACTTCATACAAGAGAAGCGCTTTGTTTATTTATACCTCTCTGATTGATGACAGGGTCGTAGTCATACATACTGTATGTGCCTAAAATCTTACAAACTGCGTTTTTCAGCCTGATTTGAATCAAATGCCCTTTGGATAAAAAGACCACGTTTTGTTTTAGTTTCTGTTTTGTAAAGATCCTATTTCTGGTTTCCAATAAACTGCTTATAAACACAATAGTGGTTAACCAAACTTTTGTCTGTAAATAGTCCGGTCTGTTAGTAAAATGCTTTAAAGATGGTTAACAAACTATTTGATATGGGTTTATAACAGTTTAAAAAGGACTTTTAAACATGTTTAAAGCAGAATTTGTTGCCTCATGCACATTAACCAGCTTTCTGTTAACAGCACTAACATATTTTTTTTTTGTGTGTGTGTTTTTCTTTGTGTGTCTCTTCCTCTCCTCTCTGTCCACACTCCTCCTCACCCCTTTCTCTCTGCTCTTCTCCACCTCCCCTGCATCCCTCTGTTCCCTGCAGACCCGGAGCGAAGCCTCTATGACAGTGCTGAGCGGCCATGTGGTGGTCTGTATATTTGGAGATGTCACGTCCGCTTTGGTGGGGCTGCGAAACTTGGTGATGCCTTTAAGAGCCAGCAACTTTCATTATCACGAGCTCAAGCCGATAGTCTTTGTGGGTTCGCTGGATTACCTGCGGAGAGAGTGGGAAACTTTACACAACTTCCCCAAAGTCTCCATATTACCTGTGAGTGCACCAGCTCACAGCAGCTAACAAAGTATTGACATTTTGCATCTCATGCACATTGTCATCTTGATCAGATCACACGTTACTCAATTGAATGATCACTCCATGAGAGAGTAGTCAGCCCTCATGCAGAGCTGTGACACATCCTGCAAATCCAAAGCAGAGTTTATGTGTGCTGCAGCTGCGGTGCCCATCACAGATGGCGTGGCTTGCTGCCTTAGAGCTTGTTAGGCCTGACTTGACTGATGATAAGAGGAGATTCCAAACACAGCCCTCAGCGTAGGCTAGCCTTTAGATTAGTCCATGTCTCTGATTCTCCAGTGCCCAGTTAGATCAGTGGAATGTCATCGCCTCAAAACAAGAATACTTGTTAACTAATTTCCCAAAGCTCCACTCCGCTCACTTCTTAAATTTGTTTTTCTCTCCCCTATGTCTGTCTGTTCCCTGCTTTGCTTTCTCTCACTCTCTCTCTCCGTCTTGCTCTTTCTCTCTGTTCTCCTCACCCTGAAGGGAACACCATTAAGTCGGGCAGATTTAAGGGCTGTCAACATCAACCTCTGCGACATGTGCGTAATACTGTCAGCCAATCAGAACAATATCGAAGATGCCTCACTGCAGGATAAGGAATGCATCTTGGCATCACTCAACATCAAATCTATGCAGTTTGATGACAGCATCGGGGTCTTACAGGCTAATTCCCAAGGTAAGGAGCGTCCTATTAGACTTCATGTGCACTGCTGCCCAAAGGGGACGGGTTGTGGCGGGGAGGAAAGACAGCAGTCAAAGATGGAAAAAGAAGGGAGGAAAAAGATCTGGTGAGGGAGGGCACAGAGGAGTGATGGATGGAGTTTGTCAAGCACAGAGTCTGCTAAGTGCTCTTAATTCAAATCCGCTGCAAATGTTTCATAAGTAGCATCTAGAGCAGAGGTTCACAAACTTTTTCAGCTTGAAGCAAGAAGAGAAATTTGTTGGCTCCCCGGGACCCAAATTTACAAAAATACACCAAACTGCTGTCAACTGGTGATAAAGACCACATCAAACTCTGAATTTTGCTTAAAATGTTTATGAAATGCATTTATTTCAATATAACAACACATCATTACATCACAGCAATATCAGATTTGATGAGCACAATTTTAAGTTTCTTACCACTCAAAAAATTTGTGTAACTTTGTATGTAATACATACAAATATATTTGCATTGCTTTGCATTCGACCTAGGGGCGCACAATATTATCTGCAGGATATTGGCAGATAACAGCTTATAAAGTTAATTGTTGGTATTGGCAGATGTAAAAATCTCTGCCAGTATGTATGGCTGATGTATCAGTTGTAAATATTGGGGAACCACCTTGCAAACCTGTTGTTTAATTAGGAGAATTAATTCTAATTTAAAAGTATAAGCTCCAAAAAAAGGGGCATATATGATTCTTTGCACTACAGAGCTCACTGTCCATCACCAGGTTGTTATAGTGCTTTTTACAATTCTCAGAAAGGCGTCTTAAGCTTGTTTTTATCATAAAAAAAATTATAATATATAATACAGGTGTGCGTACATGCAAGTTATCTGCATGTAATCCATAGACATTACTTTCAGTTTTACATTACAAACTGGCTCATACTCACTGATGTCTGTATTTAAAATGTTGTTTGACTCCATTTATGTCTGTTTAAAAAACAAAGAGTCCGTCACAATAAGAGTGAAGGCCTTTACCTATTGGGTGCGTGACAAATGACATGAATTTTCAAATTGTTCAGATGCGAAATGATCGGATCAAAACTCTTCACACTTCTAGCTACACGAATTTGTGACAGAAACACGTGAATACAACACCAATTTTCAGAATTTTGAGTTTTGACTGCTCACTCTAAAGAGGGAAAAATTTACTTCCATGTTACAAATACAATATTAATCCACAGCAGAACTTATCAGCCATCAAACACAAAATATTGAGTAAAAATATGACAAAATCACGTCAAAGACATTAACAGCGGGCGGGTGTAAGCTGTATGATAAGAGCCTCCCATGTGTTAATATATGTTAGCTCATGTTACCTCATCCAAAAGATAACAACAGAAGGTAACGTTACTCACCTTTTGCATAGCCCAACTGATAGGCAATACTCTGCCATGTGTTGTCTCTAAGCTTGTTGTCTTAATGACTCGTGTGTCATTTATCAAACATCACTTGGTGCTGTGAGATGCAGATAATGAGCTTGTCAGCCATTGTTGTTTATGTTGTTGCTGTGGGATACGGACATGATGTCCGCTCCGCACAACCATTGTGATTGGTCGATGTGTCTGGTCACAGTGCAAATGTTGAAATTAAATGAAAAATCGTCCTTGATCCGAAAAGTAAAAGGATCACTTTTTGCAGCGTGATATTTGCATTCTGAGTGAAAATACTCATGCCCAGTCAACAGTTTGAAAGTGTGAATTATTAACATGAAAAGAGCACTTGTGTAAAGGCCATATCAGGTAATTCTAGTACAGGAGAGACTTGCTGTTCTTTACAATAAAGAAACAAAACAAACAAATGTGTATATATCTGTATCGGCTTAAATGAGTTTGGAAATATTGGCATATTGGAAAAATCCATTATCATGCATTTGGGTCCGCGACCATGAGTTTAGTAATTGTTGATCATTGTGACTCCTAAAAAAAGTGTACATAAAAACCACTGCTTGATTGCTTCATCAAGCCTTTGAAGAGTATTTACTCCACATAATTTTCTGATTATTTCGTCTTGTCCCTGGTAATTACATGCTGCTAAACCTCCTTGATAATGTTTTTTAATGATGTAATCAACATGACTGTGTCATTTGATGTTGTTCCCCCTGATCTGGTGTCTGGCAGATCGTCTGGAACAGATTGTTGATGTTTGCAGACAAACACACGGACCTGGCATCCCATCAGGCCTCATCATCATTAAGCAGCTAGTACAAATCACCAGGCAGGCCAACTCAGCTGCTCCTCATTAGTCACAACAAAACAGCGACACGTGCAAACACACACACCTTCGTGTTTGAATGCCTGTACGTGTGCGTTTGCGCACAAAACACACACACATACATATACACAAATGTCCATGCTAGTGGAATCTATTCACACATACCCACAAACAGGTAATCCTCAGTTTATGATGAGCTCGAAAGCCATGACATGCCTTGAGCTCAGTGCTGTTTAGTACCACCACAGTGAATGTTGTAAATACAAATCAAAGTTGAAGGTCCAAGAGGCCATTATTTTTTAGTGCAGAGCACTTCCACATGTTTTAGGAGAATGCCAATGCTGTTATTTCTCCAGCCTTGAGTGAGTGATGTGCTGTCGATAGTGGTGCCACCGAGGAACAATAGGCAGGGGTAAATCTTAGAGCTCACCGCTCTGGGGAGCAGTATTCACAGAAAGCCACCTCTAGCCTTTATCCCCTCCCAGGGTCGATGGATGGAGCCTATTGTCATCAATAATTGGGTCTTACATCAACCACCCATTTCAGTGATAAATACTTCACTTTAGAAAACACACAGATGCGCATCTTACAGTGACATGCAATCATGCATACACAAGCACATACACAGACGCTGCCATCATATCATAGGTATGGCTTTTGGGATTCCCTCCTCCTAGTGATGCTCCCATTCAGACACTGTCTGTGGAATTTAAAACAAGAAGGTGCAAATGAATAAGTAAACATGCTCTTTCCTGGGGGAGAGCTTCTCACGGCTGCTGTAGCATGTCATCAACCGCAGAGCATAGCTGTGCCCGGGGGGCTACAGGGATAAGGGGGTATGTTACCCTGATCTCACATGTCTATTGTGCATTAATGGCTGAACAGGTGAGGTTATGGCCTCACAGGAGATAAAAGCACATTGTGTGATCAGGCTGGTTTGGAAACTTTTGCTTCTCTATTTCAGGCAATAAGGAAATTAGGCATTATTTGCCAAAGAGTAACACAAGAGGCAGGATTTGACTGATATATCGGTTTGCTGATATTATTGGCCTACTGCAAATATATCAGTAATGGTGTACATGTTCTCTGAAATGCCCTGATATTAAAACTGTTTTTTAAGGCTGAAAAAAAAAACTGCTTGGACAGTTGATTTAAGATGGTGTAATTTAGTATTTTATCCAGCAGAGGGTGTTCAGTGCACTGAATTTTAGAATATCTGTCCATACATACATCCATCCATCCATCCATTGCCAACCATTATCTGGGATCAGGTAGCAGAGGCAGCAGTTTCTGCAGGGGGCCCCATGCTTCTTCTTCCCTGGCCACATCAGCCGACCCTGACTGGGGGATCCTGAGGTGTTCCCAGGTCAGTGCAGAGAAATAATCTCTCCACCTGGACCTGGGTCTGCCCTGGGGCCTCCTCCCAGCTGGACATGCCTGGAACGTCTTCCTAGGGAGGTGACTAAGGGGCATCCTTACCAGATGCCCAAACAACCTCAACTTCTTTCAGCACAAAGGATCAGCGGCTCTGCTCCAAGTCCTTCACAAATGACTGAACCTCTCACCTTATTCCTAAGAGAGATGCCAGCTATCCTCCTGAGGAAACTTATTTCAGCCACTTGTATCCATGATCTCATTCTTTCAGTCATGCGTCATCCTTTATGACCATAGTTGAGGAATGAAGGCGCGGTAAAGCTAGCGCACAAATGCTCCCACTGCTCAGAATCTCTCCATAGTCCCCTCACTTGTGAACAAGACCCTAAAATACTTGAACTCCTTCACTTGGGGTTAAAGGGGAATTCCCGTTTTTTGACACCTGGACCTTATTTATAGGAATAAATACGCTCATATACTCACCCAGACAA
>JAQFJA010000003.1:15571685-15584175 GCA_029874485.1 Naso brachycentron
AATAGCTAGTAGTACTAGTAGTATTACTATTATGCATTAGCCAGTCATTGAAGGCTTATTAGTCTCGTTCCAGAAGACAGCCTTGGTTGCTTTTCTTTTTTGGCATCTACTCGAACTCGTCACCTCTGATCCGAAAGTTCCTTGATTGTGAGTTTTTTTGCTGCTGTGCCAACAGACACACTCCTTTTATGTTTTTTCCATACTTTCTTCTTCTATTCTGTTTATTACAGCTATGTGTAATGTTGTCAATACTGCCACCTTCTGAACAAACTACTTTGCAGCCTAATTCATTTGCTCCGAATCAGTGTATGGAAATGCTCCTAATTTGGATTTTCATGCTTGTAAAATTTTAAAAGTTCTCTTAAGATTCACTTCACAGTTAATGGAAACACTAGGGTAGTGCAAGAGTGAATTTATATTGCATTTTTCATTTTGATGTTATGGCAGCTACATCAGTGTTTGGAAATTTGTCAATACTGAAATAAATTGAAAAGATTATTTTGAATTGTTTTGACTCAATTTCTCAGATGAAGTTATGTGATGTGATATATTTAGACTACCCAAAAAGTACACAGTAACTTGTAATTCAGCTCTGCTTTTACATTTTTGGTGAACTATGTGGAAATATGCGTCATATCACAATGTATCTTGATATATCGTGTCATGACCCATGTATCATGATGCCTAACGTATCATGAAGTCCTTGCCCATACCCAGCTCTAGGACACACGGCTCTTGATAAGCAGGGGAAACACTGGGTAGTAAAGAAACGGATATGTGATTTATTGGTTAATTTAGCAAATGATTCAAAACCAATTGTGCATATTCACTTACTTAAACAACAGAAATATGTAAAAAGTTGATATTTGTGTTCAAAACAACATCTAATCCATGCAGTTATACATAATGTAATCAGCTCTGTTTTATACAACCGACAATAAACAGACAACGAGGAAGTTTATATGTTTTTAAAGCCAACAAGCTCATTTTTAGTTTTACGGAGTTCGTCATGCAAAGAGCATTAAGTCATCCGTCAGACCAACAACCTTCCCCTTCACACTGACAACAGCTAAGTTTCAGCACCAGCAGTTTAGTCATCCATTCGTCATGTATCCCATCCAGATGTCTGGTGGAGGAAAGGAAGGGAGGAGGAGATAGCAGCAGGTGTAGATCTCTCCGAGCCCAGCTGAGCTCTAAAAGGCAGTGCTTAGCACCCACAGCTCCGTCATCTGGCCTCTCCCCTGTCTCCGCCAGCCTTTCGACAGCCCATTCCTCATCATTTACCCCTTTTTGGCAAAGCCCAGAGCCCCTCTAATGGGCCTCTCTGAATGCTTCCAGATGTTTGTTTATTTGTTGTGCGGCAACTATAAAAGAGTTTACTCTTATTTTGGATGTCTTCCAGTTGCTTCATTTCTGGGAGCTGGGGTGAGTGTAGCAGGAGTTACGGAGCAGAGCACCCCAACATTTAATGAAAGCGAACTGCCAAACAAATGTGAGACACACCCCACGGGTGTCGTTTTCTTCCCTTTTTTTTAATCTTTGAAGGCTGCTCCCCTCCTGGGATTTTAATAACAGTTGTGGACCATTTAAGATACATACATACAAAGTAGCTGGAAGCAGGCCCAGAACAACAAGATTAAAAGGGCCCAAGGCTCTTACTGTAAGGCAGATTTCAGGCATCGTTCCTCATCTGTTTACTCTGCTTGTACAAAGATATCCCTTTCATTTACAGCTGTCACTGCTGAGGGATGGCCTACTCAGATTGAATCTGATACATGTGGAAGAAGCAGGTAGAGCCTGGCCTATTTATTAAAACATACAGCGGAAATGAAAGGTATTTCATTAAAATCTTCTCTGTGCACATGGATGTGTCAGTCAAGTCTGCATCTTTTTTACATGCTTATGATATACAGACTGAAGTGGTTAAATGTTGAGAAGAGACTATCAACCAACTTACTGATATTTTTTTCACAAAGTTATTCAACTCAGAATCCCAGATTTATTTTTCTAATTTACAGCTCGGCTGTGCATACACACTCCCCTAGAGGAGCCAGCAGCAGGCAGCTGACCTTACCACATGCAAAATTCAAGAAAATGAAAAACACTGTTGTATATAGAGCTATACAAGCGGGGAACTGTCCTCCAAGTGGCATAAGGAACATCAAGGGTAAGTAAAGTTTTAAAAAGGAATTAAGATCTCACCTTCAAGGGAGACCATGTTGAGTTTCTTGTGCTGAATTGTGATTTGATTTTGGTTTGTGATTGCTTTATTTTGTTTTGTATGTTGTTATTTTGTGTCATGTAATGTAATGTTTTTATGTTGTAATGTCAAGTTTATGTGCCATGCATTGTTTAATGTTATAATTATGGTCTTTGGACCTCAGGAAGGCTAGCTGGACGGCTATGCGTCAACTTTTGGGGATCCTTTTTTAATAAACAATAAACAATACACAAACAATTATAATTAGACCTATGAAATAAACGTGTTCACTTACTTCAAAACATGTTGAAATAATAATCATGGTAAAGGAACAAGAATGCCATACGTCGCTGGCTGTGGCTTTATAATGTTGTTGGTATAGGTCAGTCTTCATGAAAACGCAATACTTTAGGCTGGGACTCCATTTTGGACTGTTAGATTTAGAGTTGAGTTGACAGTTGGACCAGCACTGAGAGTTAGAGCCAAGGTGACAGTCGTGGAGGATCCTCAGGCCCCTCTGCCAGACTATATACTACACTCTATGTCACGCCTTCACCAAGACACACAGAAGCCCCCACCAACCTCCGTCACTTTGTCTTTTGTCCAGCTCCCTCTTGTTTTTAAGTCTTTTTTTTCTATTTAATGCTGGTCCACTTAATGTCTCTTTCTCTCCCCTTTATCTTACCCTCTTGTTCTGTCTATCTGTAGTCAGATCTGCTCTTTGAAATCTTGATTTTAGATCTTTCACTTCCCCCCTCCTGCTCTTCTCCTTAGTGCCTTGTTTTACTTTAACTCCTCCAGGTTGAGTCCTCCACCAACCGAGACGGGAGCTTATCTTGGAGTTCTGTCCTTGGTTTCCACCCCTCTCTCCCTGGGCAGTGACCTGCCAACGCTGCCCTCCTCTGGGATCTCCTAGCTGCTGTAATTACCTCTGGCACCCAGACTCTGGGGCCTCTGCACAGGTGACACGGTGGAGGGGTGGGGGGCGAATGCAGACGGTGAAAGGGAGGAAAGGAAGGTTCTTTCTGTGCAGCTGACAGGGTGGTGTCAGAAGTGCTGCTGATCCGTCTGCTACTGCAGGAGTCGGGATGAAACCATACAGCCTCCTTTGAACCCCTTTTAAAAAAATGGCCACTTCACTAACCCTAAAAGCAACTACTGTCACAATCACAGACTGCATAATGAGTGCTTCGAAACACTTGAGCTGCCTCAGAGGTGTAATCATGACTCACTAAATTCATGGTTTGATTCTATATATTATGAAATGACTAATTCAATATATGTTCGATACAACAAACTGCTTTTATCACATGTACTGAGTGGAAAACAAACAAAAGGCAAAAAAAACAAGCAGCTGTGACGACAAAAACAGGATTACAGATTTTAAACGAATTCTTGTAGTGAATTATTTAATATACCCTGCGAATCCAAATGCGTTTATGATTTGAACAACATTAAATCTCGCAGCACACTGTTTTACACCAACTGTTAAAACCCTGGATTAAACTTATTTGGAATTACTGTCTGAAAAATTCTGTTTGTTGAAACACTGCTTTGCCACAGCTTTGTTCTTTTGAGAGAAGAGTTACTGTGACCGTCTCCTACACATGAAGGAAACTCAAGTATTTTTAAGAAGCATAAATAAAAGAAAAAAAAGAATAACAAAGAGCTCGGGTTGGGGCTGGAGGCAGGGACATGAAGAGGAGGTGAAGGGCGAAGATGAGGGCTGTGTTATCTAAGACTGCAGCGCTGCATCATAAAAATAACAAATAGAGACTGTCACTGCTGCTCAGATCTTCGACGGAGGGGAAAATATTTCATGTGTCAGATCCCCTCACCTTTAAATGGACTGTTCTTAGCCTGGTCTGATCTGGACAAAGCACAGATCTTCACCTGTCTCTACAACCGATGAGTGCTGCCGCCGTCCAGGCTTTTAATGACATAGATCTGTCCTTGGCACCATGCGAGGAGCCTGGAGATCAGTTCTGCGCCCATAGTGGTGGTCAGCCTATCTCAAGTGTTTTGCATTGTGACGGCAGTGATAAATGTCTCAAGGATAAGAACTAGGGTGGTTATTTTATTGTGAAAAGTCTGCCTTCAGGTCAACTGCTGATTCTGCTTCAAATACCTCAAGGCCAATTCTACTTTCTTTTCCACATGTCTGCAGGTCTGCAGGGGTCCGCCTTGGTATGCGTAACGTAAAACTCGTCATCATACCCATGTCGACCAGGGTCCGCGAGGGTCCGCACAGGTCCCAAGGACCCCTTTGCGGGCATCTGCATGCAGCCCAAAATTTGTGGCTGTACGGACTGCCTGTGTTGAAAGCGCACTGACTGCACATGCTCTTTCACGTGTGTGAATAGAACAATATTCTGACTTTACTTGTTTTACTGTGGAAAACACTGATTCACAGCAACATTTCAAACTGAAAGGTTTCTCATTTTGTTCAACAATAACAAAAAGAATATAATACATCCCACTCAGGTAAGAATATGCTCTCCGTCACATCTGCAGAACCTTTATTTTTTTTCTCCTGTTGTCTCTGCCTGGATGACACGGATTTAGTTGTAACTGCAACATCAGTAACATTAGTCTGGCTAAAAAAAGATAAAAGAAAAGAAGTGCAGCCACTAAAACTTCTTCTGTTATCTTTGGTTTAACTCTGCTGTAGTCTGAGCACTGCATATTATGTGTGGCCAGACTAGCGAGGACCTTTGTTTTTCGTGCAAGTGAAACTGCTTTCCCAGTCCACATGAGCAGACGAATCTGCGGATGCCCACTGATGCACAATGTGGAAAGTATGTTCGAGCCTTCAGTCAGTCAGGGTGACTGAAGCCTGATTAAGCTGTAAACTGCACATTCACAACATTAAAACACAAATTAACAAACAAAACAAACTTTCATTCCACAAGGAACAAGACCTTTATCACTAATTTTTGTTTTTCAAGAAAATATGCAAAGCATCCCACCGTTCCGAAACATTGCAGCAACATCAACACAGTTTGTTGACGTGTTTCATGTATTTAACTTTTTGCTGTCCTAGAATTAAATTATATTAAATGTTAAAATGCTATTTTTACAATGTTTTTGTATCTATGGTATAAAATTCTCTTTATAACCTTTATTTCTTCTGTAGGATTTATCAACATCTAGTGGTGAGGTTGCAGATTGCAACCAAATGAATACCTCTCATCTTACCATCCCCTTCCCAGCTGAAGAAGAAGAATCGACACTACAGCCACTAAAAACATGAATAATGTGAAAGGCCCTCGCTGGAGCCACTGTGTGGTTTGTCCATTCCGAGCTACTGTAGAAACATGGTGGTGGAACATGGATCCCCTCTGTACATATAAAGGGATCACTCTTACAAAAACACAATATTTGTCTACGTTTAGGTGGTTATGTACTGATGAAAACATGATCATAGTTATTATTATATGAAATGTCTGCAAATAGATCACCCTTAATCCTACAAACGTACCTTTTTAGATAACAACAGATATATTTTCACATTAAAAGGACACAAACTGACAAAATGCAATAAAAGGACTTTAAACAGAGTCTTTATATAATTTGACTTATAAGAATAGTCACATAACAAAGGGGATTGCAAGGGCTTTTCAATGAAATCTCAGTTGAAGAGTTGACCGGCACTTTTAATTTATAGCATTCTGTCTTTTTTAAAGATAATAATGTAAATTGATATTTTTTGCCACTAGAGTGTAACATCAGCTAACAACGCGAGGTCAATATGAGGCTGAATCAATGTCTCGTATCTGCAGATCAAGGATGTTTCATCTTGTTTATGAACTGTGTGCTCCCACGCATACTTTCAGATCACAGTTAACCTAGATTATTCAGATTTATTATCACTATGAACACATCGCACAGATGAGATGATATGAGATGAGATCAATAAGAATAGATCACATAACTTCAACTCTGTTTGGGGTCAATGGATTCCCACTCTCTGTAGCAGGTAGGGTTATGACTTACATTTGCATAATCCATGTGGCTGGGTTATGATTGAGTGTATGATAATATATGTTGCCTCTTGTTTATTCCAAGGAATATCCGTAAAGACGTGTAAGTGCAAAGCACCTGAATTAGAAGCTTAAGTCCAGATGTCTTTTTCCTACCTTTGTGGTTCTTGGCATCTCTGGCTCCTCGAGGTAAAGGCGTGTAGGGCAGAGGATGACTCTCAGCTACAGCCTCTTTAGGTGGCTGGGAAAAAGGACACATACAAGTAGATGAGTATTGAGAAGAAAAAGAAGGTTTTTAAATGACAAGTATGACTGTGGCTGACTGTGAGCGTCATAAATCCTTTGGCATTGGCACAGGAAACGCTGGAAACACTGCTCCTGTTTTATGACACACTGTGGCAGGTCATGTTTTATTACCTCTCACATGTTATGGAGCTACAGCTTTGATGATCTGATCTACGACGTGGCTCGGGAGGAGAGGTCTTAACCTTCACTCAGCCGTGACCTCCTGCAGTGGTCAACTAAAGGGCAGACGTCAGTCATTCTGAACAGCTAAATGTAGCGTGGTGATGACGAATGGCACAAAAAGACCTCCCAACACTGTTTTTAAGAGTGGAAATGCAATGTGCCTTACAAATGCAAACTGGCTATTTTACTTAATGTACCATGATTGAAATGTGAGGTAAATATGTGCATGCATTCCTGACTGCACAGCTGGAATTACAGCTACTGATTTTTAGCACTGTGGTTCAGGCTAAACAAGTGTGACAAATGCTGCTGTAAGACGAAGAGAAAACAGACGACCGAATCTGCAAAGTGTGTCTCCAAACAGGTCAAGAGTTTCTTGTGTTGTTGTTCTTTTGTGGACTTTCAAGGTCCAAAACATCCTCTTCCTTCCTGTAGCCTTTTAGCTAGTGGAGCAGGCACTTTATCATGACACAGCGATATCTGATGCCTTTGCAGAAATACTTTGCTTTTCCTGCAGGAAGGAATTCACTGGGCCTTTAATCATAGCAAGAGACTCAACTGACAAATACATATTAGAGATGGTCTGGAGCTGCATTTTTCCCACTTTTATTGTTGTTCCTCTACATGTCCATGCATAACCTTGAGAAATGGAACAGTCTGCACTGTTAAACGGAACCATTTTCTTCATGGGCAAAGAGAGCACTGTGAATTGAAAGCAATCGCATAATATGCTTTCAGATAGCATCTCTGAAAGGCATTAAGGTCTGGCCGGCATGTGTCTCATATTACACCAAAAGGGGAAAAATGGCAAAATAAGCCTATTTTGAGATCTCACTACATGTACGCTGGTGGACCAAGCTTTCGAAAAGAAACAGCTTGGAATAGAAATATTGTTTTGACAGCAAGCCTGCTGCTCTCAGCCTCAGGAGTGGCTGAAACCTGTTAAGAAATATCACAGATCACTCCGTGCCTGTATGCTGTACTTGTATGGAATGTGTAATACAAGAAGTAAAGCAAAATAAAAATAAGAACATGCCGTACTCAGGAAAAACTGACACGTCCCACTTGAGGAAAAACAAACTTAATATTTTCTTTAACTGCAGCACTGGCAAAAAGGATGCTGGTCCTAAATTTATGCATTTTGCAGTTTGGTTTGGAGGATATAACTGACATTGGCTGTTATCATGGTCATGCTAAAAGTCTGTCTGTGTCAAATAAACGCTAAGAGAGGAACTCATATAATAAGGCAAGGAGTTGTGAGTTCTCTCTTTTTGATCTGCCTCCATGCTCGTCTTAGTGACCACAGAGTTGCATCTCTGATGCCTCATTTCCTGGCCTGCTTGAAAGATCACAAGGCTGGGCCTCCTCTGGCCTGCTTGCCCCCCAAAAGCCCCTCCTAATCCTGCTGCTTACCCACAATTAATCTTCCGAGTTGCCACATTATTAACAGCACCACCCACAGACTTTGTTAGGGGGGCTTTTGGGGGAGAAGAAGAAGAGGGAGGACCGCTGGGGTTTGCCGGACACTGGATAGAGCCTTGGGTTGCCTCCACAGCTTTGGTTTCGGTTTTAGTCCTGTGGGACGTCCGTCTCCTTGCTTTCAGTATTGCCACCCACCCAGTTGCCATGCTATGCATGACATCACCACTTCACCTCCTCAGTATCATGCCTGCTGATCAAACAGCCAACCCATTCAACATCTATGGCTGTCACTTCCCATCCTATCCAGCGCAACCAATCCACCCCACCCACACACATCAGTCAGCCTGCTTCACCGTGTCCCGATCCTCTCTTCTTTCCTCTCAGACCTTCTTCCGTCTATGAACTCTTTCACTTAGTCAATCATGCGTCTAGAGGATAAAAAGACAGTGTTTCCTTTAAGAGAGCATGTGGGTTGATTGATTGATATTTTTTATTAACGTGTCACGCATCAGATCTTGCCTAGCCCATATGGACTATATGGACATATATAACATTAATAGCCAAGATGGCCAAGTGATGTAACAAACATAACTCAACACTTTCAAAAACAGTTTACAACGCAAGTGAGGACAGTCAGTTTACATGCCAAAATAAAATAAAATAGAGCTTAAGCTTTCTGCCTTATCTAAATATGTAGCAAGACTGAAGATATCTTCATAAAAAAAAACAACTCAACATATGATCTTCCAACGCAAATCCAGGTTCTTCCCTTGAATTCTAACATTCCTCGAATCATGATACAAGGAGCAATGGAACACAAGGTGGGATTCGTCCTCTACACACAAACACTGCTCTTTAGGAATGATCACACAAAGGAGCACATAAAGACCTCTGCCCTTTTTTAAGGTGGATGTTACATAAAGTTCTGTAAAATAATCTTTTTTAATTTGAATGTTTATTTCTGAGCTTTGGCTTCTTCCAGATCTCCTCCTTCCACTACTCCAGAAGAATATTCAACAGCTTCTGTTTAATTCTATTTATTTTGCATTACAAATTGTTTATAAAGAAAACATGGTGATCAGAAACGGGAAGAAGTAAAGAAACCTTTGTAGACCGAGGGCGATTGTGTGCTCTGTCCCAATCAAAAATCTTTTTAGTTTAGTTATCTTCTGGCAGCCGAAGGAGGCGATTTGACGGGAACTCAAAGATGAGCTATGAATTCACACTAAGCTTTTTTAAACTACTAGTGAATACATTGTTGCAGATGTAACATTACATTATTATTTGTGCGAGCTTTACAGGACTTCCAACAATAAAGTGACACAATTTCCTCCTTTTTTGAATTTATTTTAGAATATAGAGCTTAATATTTGTTTGTTCATACAAAGTTTAGCTCCCAAAGGTCTGCCACAGAACAAAAAGTACCAGATAAAACCTCAGTGATCGTCTCATTTTGTTCTCACACACCGTATCCCTTTCATGTTCTAATACAAGTGCTTCATAAACATGTGCCCTTACTGTCTTTATCCCACCTTTCTTCCTCTCCCAGCCTCCCTCTCTAGTTTTCTGTGGTTGTACCTACACTGAACAGAGGGGGGTGCTGCTGTGTTGTCTATTTAAGAAGCTCTCGGATCCCCTCTTCCTCTCTCCGTCTCTCTGCTGTCCAGATTAGTCTGCTCATCAAGCTGAGCATTGTTTTAATTTGCTGGGCCCGGGGCATATGCTGAGTGTTCACATCATTATTGTCTCTGTGCAATGTGAGTTATCGCCACAGCTTATGATAATGCGGCACAAATTTACAGGCTGGGGAGCACCATGGATTCTGTGATAATAAAGGGTGGACGGAGGGGAGTGGAAAGAGGGAGAGAGGAATGAAGAAAGTGTGTGTCCGTGAGAGAGAGAGAGAGAGAGAGAGAGAGAGAGAGAAATGGGTGATGGCAGAGAGAGGAAGCTCTGTTGGATGTCATTATGAAAGATGATTCCCATACTGGATAATACATCACACCAGTGCTGTCTGTCTTCTCCCTTTTCTGTGTTGTTATGCGAATAAATGCTGATAAACCCAGAGGCAATAGTGATTATTACTTCCAACATATCACCACGAGAGAGGGGAGCAGGAGGAGAGAGACGGGGGGGAAGACAAGGAAAGCGAAACACAAAGAGAGACACACTAACGGAGCACATAACCGTCTCCACAGTGGGGTTCCTGAAAATATGAGTTACCCAAAAGTGAGCTCGGGAAGGCTGAGGTGTTTTTCAGATGCAACTGCAACAAAGTTTACAAAGTTTTGCAAGCTGAGCTGTCGATTTCAAATCTTGACGGGTGTTATATTACAGAACATTACTCTGACATCAACTGATCGAGAGAGATTTCACCAGAATGAGATTATGATGTTGGCTGCCATAGCTTTTTTGAAAAAAGTGGATAAAGTAACTATTTAGCAGAGCGTTAAACACACTGCTTTTCCTGACTCTGAGGTTTAACCCTGACCGGCTCATCCTGACACAGGTGGTTCCTGCTTTCCCTCACCTCACCTCCCTCCTTAAGACTGACCAGCAATACAATCTAATTACAGCCGCGCTACAGAGGGAGACCAGTGTAAACACCAGCCCTTTTTATCTCCTTATACATCTGGACAAGTAGACAAAGTGCTAAAAGGAAATAAATGTGGCCTGACAGCCACATCAAAGAGTTCAGCCAGAGGCTTACTGCTACTTAGGGCACAGGAATGTTGTTGCTAAGCATCAGCCCACAACCTATCAGGGTGCAAAGAGGGCCCTGTCCTGCCTTAGAGAGGAAAAAGGGGAAAAGAGAGACGGAGAGGAGAGAGAGGGAGGAAGGGAGGGAGGGGGGGTGCTGACATTGAGGGGAGGCTAGGGACTCAAGGAGATTTTTGTAGCTTAAAGCAATTGTTGGAAGAAACAAGCCTTCTGTTTTGTTTTCTCCTGACACCATTTCTGCTTTTTGTGCTTGCAAAAGACATGTATAAAAATGTCTTTTGATATGTTTTCTCTTTGGGTCTATATCAAAATATTTCTTTTGTGTCTGTGCATGGAACTTTTTTCACGTCTTGTCTCTGTAAACTGGTGCTGCCTTCTGATCATGTTAGAGATCAGAGGAGACACAACTTGTGAACTTATTTGAGTCAACATTTAATGCTGGCATGACATGCTTATTTCTTCACTTGATGGGAGCTTTTTGTGATTCATGTCTCCCACTTCTGAAGTTAGGGGTTAAGAACAATACGACACTTTTAGAAATAAACAATAAAAAAAGGGATAAGAGGCGCCAGCTTGCAGCGTCTTACAACATGTAATGGGAATGATGAAATGAGAATTGCTCTAATTCACAAACAGATATATTATCCTTCACATATATGCACATACAGGAGGTGTTTAAATCTTTCAAATGCATTTTTTAGCGGCCGCAATCACAACTGGCAACTGGTGAAGAGCAGGAAAGTAGTTTCTTAATTCAAATGCATTCTTTTGTTTATTGTCTAACCTCAATAATTGTGGCTGAGGGGTCTTGAGAAAATATTATAATGTGCTTTAAATTGCTGTGTGTGCATTCGATGTATTGCTTCTGTTTTTTTAGGTAATGACAGGGGGAAGAACATTGGATGTAATGGTGCCTGCACTTGTGGGTAGTACAGCAGTCTTTTGCTCAGCAGGAAGACTGCTGAGCGTGTGTTTAATGATTTACCAGTTCTACTCCAATGAACTTGCTCTGAGTAAATGTATCATATGATCACTGATCACAAGAGCGACTGTTCAGATGTTTCGCTCGGGGCACAAGGCACATGGAGCGAACCAGCAACAGTGAACATCGCCCATTTTGTGTACGGCTAAGCGTCAGACAGGCAAAGGTTGAGTGCTGCTGGACGTTAATCATCCGTGGCGATGACTCATAGATGGTAATAAGGCCGTATTTGTTTTTAGGTTGAAACTTAAGGAGTCATTCGACCTTTTCTTTGAGTGTCTTGCAGAATAAGTGCAGGTGATTTAAAGCGGAAATGTAAGGCTACACTACAGGTATGCAGCACAATTAGCTTGAGGCTATTTCTTATTTTGGTCTAGTATGACCTTTCCACTGGTACGCAATCTGAAGCTAAAAAGTTTCAAAGACTCACAGAATGTTCTATGTATTAGTAAGAACAATGATTAAATGTAGTACTCAAACTTTTACACAAAACATAACCGATTGTTTCATAAATTTTCCTAAGTACAAACATTTTCTTTTATCTCTAAAACAGGAGAAAAAAGGAGGATGTGAGTGTTCTGATCTACCTGAGACAAAAATCACTTTTGTCAGAGTTTTGCCTTATTTAACTGGTGTGAAAAGAAATATTTTCATCTTTCCTACTTAAACTCTAAACACAAACACACACACACACACATACACAAACTCACAGCA
>JAQFJA010000003.1:15621636-15633514 GCA_029874485.1 Naso brachycentron
ACTAGTTAAATTTTCTACGCACTTTTTTTTAGCCGTGCTTGGGATCAGAAAACAGACCGTGCTGTCACAGTGTTTTGATAGACATGGCCAGCTTAACCCGAGGGTTCGACAGTACGGTGTGGGCTCCGCAGCAGAGCGGAGGGAGGTGGAGGAACTGAGCCAAAAACCACCACATGTATTTTCCGAAAGCAGCCCAACACAGTCCAAATGGCTCTACGTGGTTTAACGCCATTTCATTCCATGACCTCTAAGTCCTCAAAGAGAATTATCACATTATAGCATTCCAACACGCCCAATTTCCCAAAATACAGCTCAAGGCTTTTCCACTCTGACTCTGCTCAATGTTGTGGTTTGGGGAAAACACTTCAATGGTCCCTGCTGTTTTGTTTACTTCAGGTATTTATATATTTTTTTTCTTTCTCTCTCTCTCTTGCCTTTGTCATTTTGCATCTGCTTCTGTCAAACTACTTGTCCTTTCTACTCAGGAAAGCACAAGAAAAAAAAAATGACCCCATTCTCAAACACCAAACAAACACCAGAGCATACTGACAAGTCCGGGACAGCTCATCCTCGCTCACTTATGGTATCATGGCCACTAGCGCGTGAAGACCCACAATTAAAGAAGCGACAAAATTATCCTCAGTGTTTGATTTGGATCTTCTCTGAGTACAATTGTTTGTCATAATGTTTGTCTTTGTAGTCAAGTTCTGACTCCATGACCTGAAAAAAATATACATTTTTCGAGAGGCTACAATTTTTTTCTTAATTCTGCACTTGCAATTTTCAACACAGGGTTGTGGCTATGTGTGGGCGTGTATTACTGTCATTGTGGGGACATAAATCTGTTTACAAAGTCACATTGTGGGGACTCGTCTTCTTTATGGGGACCAAATGCAAGTCTGTCCCCAAAATGTAAATCATTAAATTTTAGGGCAAAGTCTTGGTTTAAGGTTAGTTTAAGGTTAGAGTTATGGCTGGCGAAAAAAATAGATTCTTAGATGCGTCTCAATTCAGATGTGGATGATTCTGAATCGATTCAAAAATGTCCAATAATCGATTAGCTACATTTTAAAGATGAATCAATTCAAAATGCATCGATAATCGTTTTTCTACTTATCATAGGCCCCTGAATCATAATCAAATCAAATCAAATCAGTAGGTGCCTTGAGATTCCCACTCCTAGTTAGATTTATATTCAAAGAAAAGTTCATTTTTTTGCACATTAAGCCTTATAATAAGGATATTTATAATCATATACTATGTTCTAGTGCATTATTATGACAAGTGGTGTAGTCCTGAGAGCTGGAGCTCATTGCTGATGTCACCGCTAGCTGAAAATAATTGGAGGAGCATGTGCACTCAGACAATCTGTCAAAAAATACAATAAGCTCTCCATTTAAAAGACGTGAAACTCGCCGAATGTTTAGTGGTGTCCTCTCACGTATCGACACTAAAACAGGAAGCTAAACGTGTTTAGCTTCCTGTTTTAGTGTCGGTACGTGAGAGGACACCACTAAACATTCGGCGAGTTTCACGTCTTTTAAATCAAGCGTTTATTGTATTTTTGATGGATTGTCTGAGTGCACATGCTCCTCCATTGTTTTCAGGTAGCGGTGACATCAGCAATGAGCTCCAGCTCTCAGGACTAGTAGGACATTGTATATGATCATAAATATAGTTTATATAAGGCTTAATGTGCAAAAAAACAAACTCTTTTAAGGTTAGGATGATGGAAACTTGAGTCGTGTGTTCGTGTGTGGGTGTGTGTTCCCGTTCCTCCAAACAACTGGCCATCGACTGTCTGGTTGTGATTTTGGCAACACAGAAAACATTGGGAATGTATGAAAAGTTATGGTGTTCAGATTGTGCTAAAGAGCATAACTGCTTTATCAGAACCATGTGGCGTCGCTCAGTGCCATGCCATAATGGCATGATTGAGAGGGAGTTTAAACTGTGACCACAATCCACTCCGATATGACTCAAGAGAGGTCTCGAGAGTTCAGCGCTGTCTCCTTCATAGCAAGTCCATTAACTATTCCAATACGTACATCATGCAGTGGAAATGATCAGATAGAGAAGGGGCTTTTTCTTCAGATTTATGCTGTCACAAGTGGGCATGTATCACTGTAACCATGCTGCATGTGCTGCTGTTTCTATGGTTTCAATTTATCTACTGTAAACAGCAGGAAGGAGATTTGTCATAAAAGGAAAAATATGTGAGTGCAGAGGAGAAAAACTTTAAAAAGATAGAGCTAAAGTCATATCATTTCATAAATAAGCCTTTTAGATCACGCCTGTGGTTCTGTATTTTTTCTCCCTCCATTCCTTGCACTAATTGAGACTCAAATGGTGGCGCGAACGTAAGCGAGACAGCTAATTAGCATCCTTTGTAATGAAGCAAATGGCAGACACTGTACCACGAGCTACTGTTATAGCAACACCCTGCTGTACCAGACATAAAAGCAAACACAAATATCTAATTATGCCATCATCTCTCCTTATTTTCCCGTTCTGTTACAGACGTTTCATTAATTGGTGGCCCGCACTATTGGTCAGCTTACAATCACTCTGATGATGTGGACAATTAGAGCCGGGAGGTACTCATGGCTCATCGAGTCTGCGGTAGCCGACACATCACATTTCATCTGATTCAAAACAAATGTTATGGAAATGCTGCTGTGACATCCCAAGGCCCAGACGCAGGATGTGTGCGGGCAAAAATTGTCTTCATTGTGTGTAGACTCAGTCATACACCGCTAATAGGGAACTGTAGATAGGACAGCGAGAAGTATGTTCAGACGCACAAAATCCTGTGTGTAATGGGGGGTAGACGCCTTTTCATCAAAGCTGTAACCTTTTACTTTGCATAGGGAATAAATAATCATATACAGCAGGTTCAAAGAGACAAAGACACAAAAACACACACATCATGTCAGCTAGAATCAGTGATTATCTCTCCTTTCATCTGAGGCGGTGGCGACAAAGGCAAACATTTCTTTTTCACTGACAAGCTATGTAAATAGTATCTTATAAAGTGACTTTACCGTGCCAAAAAGCATTGTAGAGGTCCTTAGTTTCTTTTTATATAAAGTGGATGAACGGTGTTTTCATTCCACTTCTCTCCAGCTACCAAACATGCCAGACTGAGGTTAAATTATTTCAGTGTTTTGCTTTCTCACTTGCCACTTGCAAGTAGAATCAAGAACAAAGCATAGCATGAACTGACACTGAAAGCGTACACTATCTTAGCTGATTGTCTCAAACAATAAATATTTTGTTTCGCTCGTGCACTTTTAAACCTGACATCACTCACATGCTTCTGATTTGTCATTGGATGCCTTTGCTCCTGCTATGCAGGATCCATTTTTACCTCCTAGGCTCGCTGTCAGAGCCCCAGAGACCCTGAAACGACAAAGCTTAGCTGATCCACACAGTAAATATTTCATGGCCTTACAATTACATGAAATCAAATCTAGGCAAAAGCCGTTCATTTATATTGCATTATCAAAGGGGTAGAAGAAGGGGGGAGAAAAAGGGGTAAAGTGGGTGTATCTATGAACCTACCGAACTCTAATTAGTCTGTGAGGCCCGAAACAAGAAAGGGAGGAATAAGTGCACGGGCTCGGGATAATTAAGCGATTGTGAGCGGCGTGTACGTGAGCTGTCACTCCGATCGCCAGCCATGTCACACTTGGCAACACAAGCGCGACCGGACAGCCGCCCGTCGTCTTTGATCCAGGGCTCATGCATACGGAATCAGGTCAGGCCGTGGTCACACACATTTACACACATGCACTCACACACAACACACACATGCACACTTAAAGCGATAGTAAAGAGAGGCTCTTTTCAAAGGGCCACAGTGCCGGGACCTCTGCAAAGAGAGACTGACAGTCAAGCACGCACAGGAAGAAAAGGAGGATAAGGGAGAAGAACAGAAAAGAGAGGAAGGAGATGAATGTGACAAATCCACTCAAGACTTCAGAGGGACTTCTGCTTAAAACAGTGTAAACAAACACAAAAAACACAGCTTAACTTACAGCATCTGACTTGGGTTTGACCACTTTCATGAATGCTCCTCTTTCCTTTGCCTCCATCACTTCCTTTCTCGTCACTTTCCTGGTGTCCAGAAACTTCAGCTGGGGCAACTTGTGCAGCACAAAATACCTGTAAGAAAACAATATAGCTTGAAATATGTCAGTTAGTTTAGTACTGCTGCTTTCAAAGGTCTCATGGAGTCCTGTTCTTGACAAAGAGACAAACAGAAAATCTAAGCAAGTGTGTAAACCGTGATACACTAATCAAACTGACACACATTCTAATATGTAAATGCACGCATCAACTCAACTTGAAAAGAAGCCGTGTTTACTGAGATTTAATGGTGATGCAGATTTAATGGTGATATTTTCTTGTATGTAATAACCTTCAAAGCTGATAAGAATAAGTACAACATATAAATAGCACGAAAGGAGATACAAGCCGTCTGCCAGAGCTGTCATTCTGGCAGCATCACAGATATCTCACGAAGCTTTCAGACACACTCTGTCTTTCATTGGGAGGGAGAGAAACGTCAAAAGATAATGGTTGGAATACATAGATGACAACAGATCCTTTCACAGGCAGGCAGGGATAGAGAAACCAGTATGTCAGGGCTGAGCTGGTAGCCGAAGAGGACACGCATGCAGCACCTAAGTGGAGGGTGAGAAAGGACGGGGGGATATGGGCACAGACACGACCTGTGCGCAAAGAGCCGTGACAAATTGATGATGGTGATGGCGATGAGGGGAGATAGCAAAGCCTGTGTTCAAGTTTTCAACACCTGAGGATTATAAGGAGGGGATGCAGGGATCACATTTAGACTGACGTGGAGCAGAAAATATCTGTGTAAATTAAGGAAGACAAACATCGGATATATTTTGAAATAAAAAAGGAAATTAAAAGCAAACGACTCAGACAATAAATATCTCACACGGACCTAATATACTTCTTATAGGAGTATTATTGCAAGGTAAATGACCTGCTCCTAACCCCTAATGAGGGCTCTTTTTCCAAAGAGAGCTCCAGCACTCATATCCAAGAGGCCCCGTTCCTATCCCGTGTCTTCCTCCCTGTAAAAGGACTTTGTTCCGGGCATTTCCATGATGAAATGTGAAGATGCCCTTGGGAGACATGCGGAGAGGTCATTCTCCATAGGTAACCCACCATCACAGGGTCAGAGCAGATGACAAGGCTCTGTCAGCCAGTAGGGATATTAATGATTCAACCAAACCAGAGAGGAAGAATGAGAGGGCACCAGGGGGAGAGGGGAGTGGGGAGGATTAAAAAAAAAAAAAAGATGAATGCACTTTTAGAAATACCAAACATGTGTTGACAACAATATGATTGTTGCTGCCCCTGCTGTAATGCAAGTCTTTCTTTGTGACGTGGATTATCTTAATTTAAAAAGCAGAAAAAAAATCAGGCAATGCTTTAATTTTGGGTTCCATAATTTTCAAATAGAGAGAGCTGTGTAATTTGTATTAGTGATACATATTTTTTTGTAAAAGTATTTCCTAAATCATAATGACTTAAAAAATACAGAAATACTGTATTTTGCTTGTAAATTCCAACTAAACAAAAAAGCCATATCTTACATTTTGTTCAACTGACCTGCTTTGCACTTACTCTGGTAAAATAAAGCTCCATTAAAAACTAACTAGAATTGTTTTACACGATTTTAATTGAACACATTTACTCTTTACCTTTAATAAGTACCACGTTACCTAATATTTTCCAGTCACCTCCTTTACATATTTACTTTCCAGAGGATATCAAGATCCTAAGGGACCCATAAAATACATTGTTATCAAACAATCACTTAGTACTACAGCAAGGGAATATAAAAACAAGATTAGTTTAAGATAAAGACCTGATAACAACCGTTAAAAATGAACAATTAAGGACTGTTGGTATTAATTATAAAGCTACATAATGAAAAAGGTTATGTGGGCACAAAGCATAGCTGAGAGTAGCAGATATTTTAGATCTGACAGACTGTTAACTATTCCCAGATAAGAGCTTAAATGTCACATTTAAAATAAAACAGGTAATCTTTTTACCCAGCAGAGGCTGAGAAAAAAGATAAATGTTAAATTACACCTTTTCAGATGTTTTCAGAGGCGACAGTGTCCTGTAAGCTCGATGCCTCACAATAAGCAAACACAGTGAACATAATATTGCAGCTTTGAACTCTTGTGTTATTGCAGTACTATGAATGGCCACTGAGCGTTTTGCACATTTGGCTAAGAACAGAACAACATTTAACCTCCGTACAGACGACACAGCGCTGTGTGAACGAATACTATGTTTCTATGTCATTGCACTAATTGGGGCACCGGTGCAATGCACCAGAGTATTTCACTGCAGAGACCCAAGAGCTCCTGAGGCACTGGGCTGGGTATTTATTGCCCAAGGCCAGTGCTGTCACGACCTGCATACAGCCTAACCTTGTCAGACATGAAATCTGCATCACGCTCAAATTGATGTTTTACTATGTGACACATTATGAATATTACATTACAGGACTCTAGACATTGTCAGTCAAAACAGAACAGCTTTCCTCACCAGCAAGATAAGCATGCGAGGAGAGGGAAAAAAGAGTGAGAGGGGGAGAAAGGGAGATGGGGAGGGAAAGTGAGGGAGGAGAGGGGGGACAAAAAGAGAGAAGAAGGATTATTCAAGAAAGGCCTGGGTGGTAAATGATTAATAGGCAACACAGAGTCAGAAACAAGCACTTAGGGCTAAAACAGACAAAAGAGAGTATGCTTTTCGCCTTTTATCGCATTTCATGTAAAGGACCCTGACAAATGGTGGTCATATTGCATGGCTTGAGGCCTGGCTTGATGTTTAATGCATCATCTGCTCTGGTAAGGCAGGGTAGTAAACACTCATTTGTGGTGGTGACTAGTCACACATGAAATCCATTTTGCAAACTGGAGTGTGGAGGGGCCAGTTGACAAAGCTTTTAGAGTGATGTGGTTGAATCCACAGTCTGCTTGTGAAATGTAGGGGGCTGCTAAAAAAAAAAAAGAACATCTCCAAATCCATTACTTACAAAAAGCTATCACTCTGGATAGTATCAGAACTGTGACTGAAAATACAGTAAACTCACACAGAACACTACACACATACATCTAGTATTTGTTCTTTGTATCTACACATGTATTTATCTACACATGTATCCATTTATGTATTTATGTGTCTATCTATGCTAGAGCACAACAAAAAAATAACAGCCGATATTATATACAGAATGTATATATTATCCTGTAAAATGATTCCAGTATATAGTTAATGTAGCCCTATTAAAAAACAGTTTTAATATCAACGCATATTAGAGAACATATATGTCGACACAGATTTTCTGCAATAGCCCAGTATCGGCTGATAATATCAGCAAAATGATACGCTGATCGGGCCTGATCAATGCATCTTTCTATGCCTCTATGTCTCTGTCAATCTGTCTATCCATCCATCCTTCCGTCTATCTATTCATCCATCTGTCAGTCCATCCTTCGTCTATCCATCTATGTCTGTCCGTCTGTCCGTCTATCTATCTATCTATCTATCTATCTATCTATCTATCTATCTATTGTATCCATCCATCCATCCATCCATCGGTTGAAGTCATGAATCATTCCTTGTCTATATCATTATTTATCATCCCAGCTCATGCAGTGACAGACCTGTATCTCTGGTAGTCGTCCTCGTCCTTATCCAGGCTGACCAGCTGGTTGGGGCAGGCCTCATTTCCCAGCAGGCTTAGGTACTCCAGTGACGGGGTCACATCAGCCAAGTGTTCCAGCAGGGCCTCGATATCAGTCAGGTGTCAAAGGGCGGATGTCAAGGACCTGGCGCTGTTAATTACATTAGCATTTACTACTTGCGTGGCCCCTCCCGGGCCTGTCTGCACTACAACACATCACTGTCAAATTTACCGCGGTGCTCAAAGGGGCCAGTCACCGGCTTTGTGAGACTGGGCAGACAGAGGGGCAATTTAAGGTGCAGGCTTTGGCATATAGTGGTGACACAATTTGGCTGCTGCTCTCTCTCCCTTTTCTCTCGATCTCTTTCATTTCCTAGGTGGCCGGGTGCAGAACAGTGACAAAATGATGGATGCCCTGTGGTTCAAACAGTCCGTGCTTCCCAGAGCTGTGCTGTGGAAAACTTTTTGCGAAACGTGGAAAAAACAAACAGCCCCTAAAGCAGCCACATTCATCACTAATACATTCACTTGGAAAATTGAGCCCCAAAGTGTCAAAATACAACTGCACTAATGCAGTGCTCGAGCTTTAAAATGGCACTGTGCCACGACAGGATGTACATAATTGGCCTATTAGCATGTGCCGACCACTTCACAACCAAACTCAGCACACAGTCCCAGACGCACACTTCAAGGAGCCCCAGTTTTAATGTTGACTCTGGAACTGCGTGTGTGTGTGTGTGAATGTGTGAGAGAGAGAGAGCATCGTTACCCAGTAGGATCTGCATAACCAGAGGAAAACAGGACACATTGCTCAACCTGTTCTGAAGCTTAGAGGGGAAGTTCACACATTTCTGACTGATCATAAACAGCCTCGCAACGTGTCTGTGTCTTGAATTTCGGGTGGCTGTGCACGGCTCTGCTTTTAACGTGTTTACTTTGGGTGCTGGAGCACATAGCAATGAGCCAAAATGTGAGCATGTTCTGGTGTGTTCAGTGACAAATTAAATAAGTGGTTCATTTTATTTCAGAGAGCTAAAGCAGTGAAATACAGCATAATTTAAGTAATGCAAATGTGAGAATTCCTGACTAACAATTTCCGCTATAATTTAAAAAAATTATTTTGCAAAATAGCAAATGCTTTAAATTAGACTTTGACATAGTTTTGGGGTGTATTCTTGATACACCTATTCTCTTTGAAAATTTAAAACACACACACATACATGTTTGCATTGCTATATATGTGAGGACACTCCTCACAAAACATAATGCATTTTTTAGGTCCTTACCCTTACCATCAAATCTAAATGCCTAACCATGATCCTAACCTTAACCTAAACCTAATTGTAGCCCTAATCTTTAAATCTAGTCTTAACCCTTTTAAAATGCCTGGCAACAAAGTGAGGACCAGCCAAAATGATCTCACTCCAATGGTTAGAAATTCACGCTAGACCTCACTGAGGTGCAAGAACACACACACACACACACACACACACACACACACACACACACACACACACACACACACACACACACACACATCTGTTATGCTGACTCTAAAATCTGGCTCCACTAGAGGTCCCTGTGGTTCAAAACTCGTCCTGTGTGCTCTGTAACAGCCAAGTTCTTCTCCCCTCTTTTTAACACACAGTGTTTCTTGCAAAACCATTAAAACTGCTTTTTTAAGACAGAGACAGGCTGATGTGTGAATGTGAGCAAAATACACAGTTCACTCCGATAATGATGCTTGTAAAAACTGCAAATCAAACTGAGGAAGGCACTGAGGGATGTTTCTTCTAAAAGGATATTCGGTTTTTATTGAGTGTTAGGGTGTGGAGGTTGGGGAACCTGGGCAACTGGAGGTCATTTCCAAGCAGATTGTTGTCGACGATCAGCTCTTCCAGCTCAGTGAACATTTTGAGGCCCGCCAGTGACCTGCAATGATAAGGCAACAAGAAAACTGTTATGGCTCTAAATCTGGTCAGCCATTATTGTGCAGAAATAAATATTTCAGCCTCCCTCTTTCATACGCCGGGAGAGTATGGGTCCGGGCCTGTCAGGGAAGTGAATGACAAGAATTAGTGGTGCTGAGCTCCCCTGGCATGGTGAGGCATCCTTCAGCGGCTGGCAGGATGAGGGATGGGGGTCACTTGTGAGTAGCCAGGATTCAAAACAAAAGGCTTCAGAAATGCGGCGGGCAGGATGAATTTGTCAATGTCTTGTGCCTTGAGGCGCCCAGTTTCGCCTGACCCTAACCCTCCATTCCCAAGACAAATCACTCTGTCACAGTTCACCTTCACTCCCTAGACACAAATTTAACTTGTCATCCATCATTTTCACAGAGGAACCGGAATACACTCGCAATCACTGATGGAACAGAGGGGAAACTTTTTCTGCAACTGTGCAGCGATAGGGGTTAGTGTTGGGATTTTAACATCAAAGGACTTTTTTTCCCTTTTTTTTTTTGGAAGGAGGAATTCTGCCTTTCCGCTCCATTTTATGACGCACTGCAAAGGGAGGTGAAGGGTCATATCAACTCTTTCCCTCTCGCACACATGCACATTCACACACTCATAAAAATGATGGAGGGTGGCGTTAGGAGTAATGTTTGGGCCCCTGCAAAGTTCAAGTCATGGAAGGTGCACAAAGGCAATGTGTGTGTTTTCTAATCCTTCACACTGTCAGCATGCCACGTTAAAGGGCCCGCGGTGACTTCATTGACATTTAAATGCGCAATAAGTTGACGCATCTGTTTCTCAGTGTTCACATAACAGCTATTTAAAACTGAACACAGTATTTTATCACCAAAATATTTTCTCACCGTCATAATTGCTGACTCCAAGCTTTAAATTTTCTGCAGTATAAGTTATGCACAGTATGTTTCCGACAGATAACCTTGACATTAGGTTATGTAAATACGAATTCCAATGCATGGCGTCACATTGCAACATGACAAACTCAAGGTACAGTGAGGTCTAAACAGCTGCAGCGTGAACTATTTCTCCTCCCTGGATCTGCCTTGTGTCAATGGCTGCCATAACACACACCGACTCAGAGCTATGTAAATATAATACTTTTATCATGACAATCTGCAAATGGATGGCAGAAAGCTGCATGCAGCACGAGGCAGGACACTGTATACAGTCCATTCATTATGGAGAAGTAAGCACGTACTAACAAATAAGGATGTAACAGTATCAAAAACATACAGTACAATAATATCTGGGTATCAAGTCCACGGTGCGGTATTCATTTTGGTATTTAAAAAAAAAGACAAATCAAGACTTGGAAAAATGGTACCTTTTAATATCTAGTTTTTTGTAATTGCTTTTCACTTACATTGCTTTGTTTCCTGTATAAACAAGTACAAATAGTCATTTTCTATCAGTAACATCGTTTTGGCTATTCCATGAGCTAATAGAGCATTTTTCTTTCTTTATTTCTTCCTCCGTGAGTTGACTGAGTGTGTTTGTCTGCTGAGACGAAAAGTTTTCCACAAACAGTCTCTCGGTGGCTTAACTTTTTTTCTTTTCTCTTCACAGCGATGCACTGCTGCTAAAGAGGAAGGGGAAGTAAACTGTGGTCGACCATTCCTTTATTTCTTCATCACATCTGAGTTTAACGCGACACCGAAGCTTGAGAGAATGCTTCGTACATGCGATCTCTTCCAGTCTGTGATTCAGACTGTTTTCCATCTTCATCGCGTAGTGAGGAAACAGCTGCAATGGTCGATGGTCTCTGTAGTTCCCAGTTCTCTCCGCTCTGCGTCACTTTGGCTGAAACAAAACTACAATTTTTGCCTGGAAGACCTATCGCTCAACACCGTCACATGTCCACGACAGTTCCGAAACACTTTTGTTATCGTTATACAGCGGAATTTTAAAAAAGAAGGATGAATTTCTTTCAAAAAAATTAGTGGTAAGACTTTCTGTGAAGCATGTCTTTATAATGCATTATAACCAAATATAAACATATATAACACATTATAATGCATTATGAACACACTTACAATGCATTATATGTGGTCATGGTTAGGGTTCAGGTTAACTCTAACATTGCTTATAACTATGATTACACAGCACTATAGGCACGTTATAACTCATTATAAGTATGTTCATAAAGCATTATAAATGGATG